>CAAKHB010006981.1:50608-76367 GCA_901007665.1 Aeoliscus strigatus
GACCTCAGTGATGTTTAAGGGTTGAGGGGTAAGAATTCATGTTTCCATGGATCAGGGCAGAGAGAGCTGAAACATCCTCTGATACTTCATCGTCGTCCCCATGTGCTAGTCATTATCCTGCTCTCACCCCTCCCTCCTCTCTGTCTGCCTGAACATTTTTTTTTTGCAGTAATTCCACCTCTGCACTGGAGCCGGCTGAGGATGAGAGCCGGTCTGCAGTGATCCATCATTCTTGATCTCACAATGTAGTGAAAATCAGGGGAGAGTTGTTTGATCAAATGAGAGTGCAAAGTCCAACTGTCTGCAGTCTGTTGTTTAGGTGACAGTCTTTGTCGTGGTTCTGCTGCCATTCCTTGTTCATCTCTATGCAGTGTGGAAGCCTGAACGTGTGCATCAAAGTCTGTGCTATGATGGTGAGACGGATATTCACAGAGGAGAATTCCTTACGTATGATTCATTTCATGTTAATTTTTGAAGAAGTGCTCGGGTTAGGCTCCCGGTTGAAATTCAGATCACTGGTAAAGAGGAGTTGGAGTCTGCGTCCTCATGTGGCTGTACAGGAGCATCTGGAAAAAATGTGGGTATGTCATTGGGGTTGTCTTGAGCTTGGTGGGATGGGGTGTTTAGGGGAAATGGGGCCTCATGCTAAGTTGTGTTTGGTTGCCTTGTGGGAAATGAACTGTCTCTTGGAGCAGTGCTCATAGCCAGAGATGTGAAAACGAGGCACCCTGCCGGAGGGTTGTTCCTGTATCTCTTTCACATAAGTTCCAGCTTCAGGAGAGTCAAACATTTTTGAAAGTTGCAGGTTTATATTTTAATTCATGTTTCCTTTTGCTTTCATGTCTCGGCTGGAATCAGTCATAGTATGAAGTCTTTCATTCATCTTCTTACGTTTATTCCAGTTATGTGAATACAGCCTGGACGAGTCACCACGTGAGGTAATTGTGGTTGTTTCAGGGGTAGAGGCGTCTCGTAATGCCCTTCCATCCAGCCCTGTTCCTTTCTGTATCTTATTTAGGAACATGAGATCTTCTTGTGAGACCGTTTTGTCTCCTCGCTTCACGTCCTTAAAGTCTGATACTAGGGCAGACGTGCTGAATGCAGGGAACACTCCCTCTGTGACGTCTGCAATTAGATGTTTCCAAAGCTCCTCAGGAAGCTTCAGTGTCGTCTTATAATTTTCAGCATAATCATTCTGTAGCTCTTCGACATGAGGTGGCATTTATGTTCAAGAAGTCATCTAATCTATTTTTAGCCACGCCGGCAGTTTTTGCTGAATGCTTAATATTGCATGAGTCAGCTGAGCATAAGTTTGTCAAGCAGATTCCATGAGTCCTCGTATGCATTTTCATCTTTTCTGTGAAAGCTGCAGTTGAGACATTCTTTAGCAGAACCGTTTACATGTTCTCACAGATAGAGAAGCTATCTGGCTTGAAATGTGTTATAAAGTGATCTAAACTAAGCAGAGAAAGTCTTGAAATGTATTCAACAAATAAAGAAAGAAATACTAACTTAACTCAACTTAGTAGTAGTTGAACAACAAGGGATAGTTAAACATGTAAACCTGAAAGTAAAACAAACCTTCTGCCTCTTCAGGGTTCTGTAGAAAGGACAGTACACGAGTTTTGGCTGTACAGACAACAGTGTACTTCTGTGGCAGCGTTACAATTACAGGCCTGGTATATGTTCTACAGGTTTTTAGTGTTTCTTGTTTGTAGAAAACCTGGTTCTGGTTCTGTCAGTTTGGACATGGCCTCAGACTCCATTCTTATCATATTACCATCTCCAGACGTCATACACTGAAGGGCATGGTGGACATGGGTGGAGATTATCTTCTCAGATTTGAGGATTTCAACGATTTGAGGCACAGCAAGAGAATTCAAGACATCCTTTCTCTCTGAGTCCCTCTGGGGAGCAACGCAAATTAGAGGACAACCTCAAGAGATGAACAGCAACTGACAGCAGTCTGCCCCACTTTCACAGGCATGGACCTGTCAGCCAATCAGGACGAAGAAGGGGACCAAGAAGTCTTCCAGTTGGAGATGAGCCGTGAGGACAGGAAGTGTGCCTTCAGGACCGCTGCTGGGAAATACTGGACCCTGACAGCCAGTGGAGGACTGCAGTGCACCGCCTCCGCCAAGTAACACAAGCAGCGTCACCCATCATAGTCAGGACATTTGTCGATAAGTTCCTGAGGCCGACATCACATTCACACCTTTCGCCCTCAAACCACCATGTGTCTCACAAGTGTCCTGAGCGGGAGGGTTTGAAACTGTTTCATGTTTGATATGTCACCACACTCGTATGAACACGTGACCGACGTCCACACTGTCTGTCTGAAGGTCTGCAAATAGTTACTTTGATCTGGAGTGGCGTGACGGTCGTGTCTGCGTACGCGCAGCTAACGGCAAGTACGTGATCGCCAAGAAGAACGGCCAGCTCGCTGCTGCTGTGGACAGCCGAGGTCAGTGGTGTTTCAGATGAAATGATGAAAGTTACAGATGTTTAGCTCCGATGTTTTCCATATTCTTTCATCAATGTCAGCATGTTCTTTTATTTCACTAGACATATATGCATCTACATGTATTTGCGAAAGGAGCAGTCGCAGTAGCTCCAGATGGGAGGAATACCTCTCATGTCTGAGAGCGAAAAACATCAATACACAGGCTGAAATTCTTGAAATGCCATTAATTTGACACTGGTTGACTGCCATGCTGAACTGAGATATTAAAGTCACGTTACAGCCAGATTTGTTTGATTAGGAGAGCCTGAAGGAATGTTGTAAAGTATTATATTGATCCTAAGAACTGTGTTCCTCCTCACAAAGAACATTTATCAACAATAAATGAGTGAATTAACTAAAGTTTCAAGCTGATAATATGATCATATCAACGTGCTGTATGAAGTTTGGAAAGTGTTAAAAAATACAAATCGGCCTTATATTTGAATATGTGTTTATGGAATAGGATTATTCCTCTGAGTGAAAATGGGTACTTGTAGAATCTGTTCAGCTCTAACCGGTCTGTGCCTGTAGGGGAGGCCGAGCTGTTCCTGATGAAGCTGATCAACCGCCCGCTCATCGTCCTTCGTGGAGAGCACGGATTCATAGGTGCTCGTAAACCTGGAATGGCCACGCTCGATTCCAATCGAGCGTCCTACGACGTGTTTCATTTGGAGTTCCACAAGGGAGCATACGCCCTCAAAGGTAGGTGTTCCTACACATCCATAGTTTGGGAATACATCTCATAAAATTGCTGAAATATTCCTTTAGCATGGCAACGATGACGTCACTCAGCACTGCATGTGTGCCAGGTGTCATTGGGTGTGTGTTCTCCCTCCAGACTCCCAGGGGAAGTACTGGTGTGTCGGAGATGACGCAGTATTGGGGTGTAGTAGCGCCACGCCTGTCGAGTTCCTGTTTGAGTTCTGTGACGTCAACAAGATGGCTATCCGTGCTCTGGGAGGGAAGTACCTCAAAGGAGACCATGCTGGGGGGCTGAAGGCCAGTGCCGACACCCTGGACAGCGCCACCCTGTGGGAATACTGAGTACAAGCAAACTTCATCACAATGCTTCGAACCTATGATAGATACTGTCGGAAGTAGTTATTGCATATATGTGTGTGTGTAACTGACTTTGTACGGATGGATGTGTGGTTGATGAAAACTGTTGTAAACTACACTAGAGATGTTTTCATTCCTTCTCAAACCTTTCTTCTTACTGCGCTTTTTACTGGATTTACTCTTTACTGTTTCAATTATGAAAGAGTTCTTGTGGGTTTGCACATTATTTGTTTCACTTGCAGTCAATTTTACACACGCTGATACATGTCAGGATGATTACAGTTGTAATTGTGGTAACTACTGGTGAACATGAACTTGCAGAATGCTAAAACCTCCTAATATACAATATCGAAGCTTTCTCCTTTACAATGTCCTGCTGCTTCTTTGCTCTGCTAATATCACCTCGTCTCGTTTATACTATAAAGTATAAGGCACATCAGCTAAGGGGATAACATGTTTGTGCTGTAAATAATACTGCTTTTGTCATCCAGTGCTTCAAACCATTGTAACCAGCCAATAATGTCTTTAATGTGTCTGCAAAGAAAGAACTGGGACATGACTGCGAGTCCATTGGTATCTTTGTCTGCCCTCCTTCAGTTTACAGTGGGCAGACAAGAGTTTCTTTGGTTCTTTCTGTGTCTTCAGATTAATCTAAAATGTTCATTCATATTACAAGAGGATGCGAGGAAAATGAAAAGACTGTGTGACTGAAATGAGCTACGACAGAGGAGGTGTTCTTTTTTATTTGGATTATCCTGTTTTAGAGAAGAAGAGGGCTGACGCATACAGCGTATGAAAAGATTCAGTCTTAGGTACAGTATGTTATTTCCAGATGTGACGCGTCATTGGAAATCTGCACAGTAATGTTGATTTCAAAATAAAAGCACATTTTTGGTGATGGAACATTTACATGTCTGCCTTATAGATTGTGTGGTGGGGCTGGTGTGTAAACACAATGAGAGTCTGAGCCTTTACTATCATTGTGTATGTGCCTTTCACGCCCTTGTTCATCTTCTTACATTTGAACCAATAAAAACCTTCCTCTTGACAATGTTGCTTTTTTTCCATTTAGTTTCTAGAATCTAATAGTTGAGCAATTATATTTCCAAATTTATTTAGAAACAGAAGTTTTACAGTATATTTTGAGATATCACTGTTTATTTTGTTGAGTTCAGGACATTTAATTTCTCCTCATCAGTATCATTGTCAGCTTTGTAAAGGGCGAAAACTCAGATCCTACAGCAAATCCACGCTGAACTCAGTACTATAGACACTGCAATTATATTAATGAAACAACATTACATACATATTTTTAAGCAGAAATCATTATTAAATGATTAAATGAATTTGCATCAAAGTAACATAAATACTGTTGTACCCATTGATATATCACTGTAAGTACCCAGCAAATAGAAAATGGTAAATGGTTCTATTCGTGCCAGTTCATGATGTTGCAACATTTCTGTTCTCATAACAAAAAAAAAAAAAAAAACTGTCATGAATCCTGCAAAAAATGCTGTGTGGGAGGAAGGGTCTCCTGAGATTTGACTGAGACAAAACTGTACAGCAGGAAGGAGGTGAGGGCAAAGGGGAGGTAACCTACTCTGCTTCTTTGGTACTCCAGAGGAGAAACTCAGTTATTCTCCAACCCTGTAAAATCCCACAAGTGTGTGCCAAACTTCAAATGATACAAACATGGATACATCAATACCGGCACTCCAGTCTTCACTGCAGGGGCTCTGACGTGTTGCCACTGCATGTTGCCATGGTAACATGCAGTGTAAGCGTTATAAGACTCAGATAATGGAGGTTCAGGAGACACGCAGTGATCAGTCTTTTCAAAACATGTTGTATCACACGTGACTTGAGATTTGGCACTATGAAGGATTGAAAAACTAAAATTCTAAAATATTATTTTAGGGCTACATGGTGGTGTAAGGAGGTTAGTACTGTGTCCCAACAGAAAGAAGTTCTCTGACCCTGGGCTCTTTCTGTGTGAGTTTGCATCTCCCAATGGGTTCACTTTGGATACTGCAGAGAATTGGCAGGTTAATTGGTTACTCCAAAATTGCCTGTAGGTGTGAGTGTGAATGGTTGTCTGTCTTTCCATGTTAGCGGTGAAGTGGTGACGAATCCATTGATGGCTGGAATTGGCTCCAGCATAAATCAATGAACTAATATTTATTTTAATGTTTGACACCATGCTCCGTGTTGCATGTGACAACATATGACTGCATCTAGCTGTTTTACAGCAGGATAAGGCAGTTGTCTTTATGTGGCTACTGCTGCCATCTAGTGCACATAACTTTGCAAGGGATCACTTTTCTTCTCTCACTACAAGCTGTTGTAAAGTTAATCATAATCTGGGCTGGGTTGGTCAATTATCTGTTCTGTGCAGATCTGATGTCAAAGTAATTCACACACTGAAACCCCCAGCCGCACATACTCACACAGACAACTGGACGGTTTTTGTGATATTTATGATTGAAATATTTCAATTTCATGTAAATGTGAGAGGTAATTCTCCCCGTTTCGAAACATGAAAACATTCTTTTCTTTCATCTGGATCCCTCCCCCACCCATCCATCTACTGCTGCTTGAACCTACTGACACAAGCAGTAACACTGGGGGAATTGAGTACCAGTATATTATGTTATACACAAAAATCACCCTAGCCACGTTTTTGGCCAACCTAATAAACTAAGTAACTTTTCTTGGCAGTGTATAGCAAAGGTACAAAACACACGGTTTCCTGGATTTTAGTACTGCAGCTATTAGCACTGTACTTTAGACTTGTATTTTCAATTAATGATGGTGGGAGATACATTATAGTTACAAACATTCTATGGCTCGACTTCCTGTGAGCGATTAAATCACCCTCAAACTACATTTCCCATCAGGCCTCTGTGCTAGGAAACGCTAATGACCAGCAGCACGCTTCCATCCAATCACACGGCCGAATGCAACCGCCTCAGTCTGTGATTGGCTGGATTTGTACTATTTTCCCCAGGATGCTTTGCGGCATCCTCGTTGATTTCAAATCGAGCGGACCAATCACACAGTGCCGTAACGACCGAGGCAGCATTTTAAACTTGTAGCTGGAACTGTTGTCAAAAAGGAAGGACGTGGGGACGCTTCAGCCGCCTAGGGACAAGTTTGTCGTGTTTCTCGGGTTTATTTGTTGTATTTTAAAAATTGTCAACTTAATTTACTTTTTTCCCCCCATTCTTTTGTCGAATTCTTGCTTGCGTTCGACTTTGGTTATATTTAGTTTTGTTTTGAAGGGCCGAAAGCCAACTCAGCTAGCTGGCGTCAGTTAACAATAGTTGGAGCCATCAGCAGCTACCATCACGACATCGACTTCTGGAGACTTTTACGCGTTTCTTTTAATTGCACAATCCGAAATGAGTGCGGGTAATCCGAAGCCGGCGAACCCGTCTGCACATGGCGACCCGAAATCGGCTCCTCTGAAGGAAATCCCCGATGTTCTGGTGGATCCTCGAACCATGAGACGCTACACGAGGGGACGGTTCCTCGGGAAAGGAGGTTTTGCGAAGTGCTACGAGATTACAGACATGGAGACGAAGCAGGTGTTCGCCGGGAAAATCGTCCCGAAGTCCCTCATTCTGAAGCAGCACCAGCGGGAGAAGATGACCTCCGAGATCACTATTCACAAGAGCATCAAGCATACGAACATCGTGGGGTTTCACGGGTTTTTCGAGGACGAAGACTTCGTCTTTGTGGTTCTGGAGCTCTGTAGGAGAAGGGTGAGTGGAAAATGAGAGACATTCTATCTTCAAACCCTCAGCTTCTGGCGGTTATGAACCTCCGAATGCAACAAGGTTGACGGTAGTTTGAATCCAGAGACATGAGGCTGCACAACATGGAGTCGGTGTCCAGTCCCCCCACTGACCACTGCATCTCAACTTTAGTTCAACTGAAAATACTGCTTTACTGCAGTAGACAACATAGAACGTAATAACTTGTGTTTTCTTTAATATGCTATTGATGATCCTCACGTTTTCCCCTTTACAGTCTTTGCTGGAGCTGCACAAGCGTCGTAAGGCCATAACTGAGCCCGAAGCCCGGTACTACATGATGCAGCTGCTGAAGGGAGTCCAGTACCTGCACAACAACAGAGTCATCCACCGGGACTTGAAGCTGGGCAACATCTTCCTCAATGACGACATGGATCTGAAGATAGGTAATTTGCACCGCAGGATCACAAACCGATGTTTCGATTCTCCTGAGAAAAGGATAGTACAGAGCGGCGATGTTTCTCTGCACTCACACACAAACAGACTTGTTTGTCCAGTCATGAAGAACAGGACACACCCCAGCTGTCACATCAGGAATCTGTCACCAACTTCCTGGATTACACTTTTTTTCATGACAAACCACTGCACCTACATTTGAATTTTATCAACCATCATTCATCGCTAAACTGTGGGCTGACAGAAAACATTAAAAGGATGCTGAAAGCTGACAAGTTGCCCTACCGGGTGTGGAGAAGGTGCCGGGAGAAGGAGGACACGTCAGTTGGCTCCTGGAGGTTGAGAACAGCCGTGCAACTCCTCAGCTCATCCATTTGACATTTTATGATGCAAATAGTCACGTCGTTCCGGTCCTCCAAAGTAGTACTCATCACCGGGGGGAGTTCAAAGCTGTGATGTGCCGTGTTTTCATAGAATATATTTAGCCTGCGGATGTTGTGTATAAATGTGTGTCGTCGGCTTCTAGGCGACTTCGGTTTGGCCACCAAGATCGAGTTTGATGGCGAGAGGAAGAAGACCTTGTGTGGAACACCCAACTACATTGCACCTGAGGTTCTTTGTAAGAAAGGTCACAGCTATGAAGTGGACATCTGGTCCCTTGGATGCATATTGTAAGTTTACACACACACTGTTTGCTTTAAGCTGCTCGGCTGTCCAAGGTCCCGTCCGGGTCTAATCTCTGCCGGGTCGCGGGTCTCGTAGGTACACTTTGTTGGTGGGTAAGCCTCCATTTGAAACCTCCTGTCTGAAGGAGACCTACAACCGCATCAAAAAGAACAACTACACAATCCCCTGGGTAAGTTGAGAACTCAGCACACGGTCAACGTCTCTGTCTTCAAGGTCTTTCTGTCTCGAACCTGTTGCCCATGTTTCCTTTCTGAATCCAACAGCATATCAACCCAGCAGCATCTGCGCTCATCAAGAAGATGCTGCATGCTGATCCCACCCAGAGGCCCACGATTGCAGAGATGCAAGCTGACGAGTTCTTCACGACCGGCTACATCCCCTCTCGTCTGCCCACAACCTGCCTGACCGTTCCTCCCAGGTTCTCCATCGCCTCTTCTACAGCCGCGGAGCTCAGCCAGAGACGCCCCCTGACTGCGATTAACAAGAAAGGTGATAACCCGCAGCCTTCGGAGTCCTTGAGTCTACTTATTAGTCATGTGATCCTGTTTGCAGTGGGTATTGGCCGTAATTAACAGGACATTACCGTCTTGTTTCTTGTAGCAGGGACAGAGAAGGTGGACGTGAAGGATGAGCCGATGCAACGGTAAAATCTGTTCAAAGTTTGGTCATTCTTTTGTAGTTCTCTTCTTTTCTTAATAGTCACAACAAGGCCGACTTTGTGCTGGCGTCTGTTCAAATATGTTGCGTGCTTTGTGTGTAGGGAGGCGGAGCCAGCAGACTGCCACCTGAAAGAGATGCTCCAACAGCTCAACAGCATCATCGCTGCAAAACCCTCAGAGAAACCCACCATAAGACAAGGTGAGAGAAGCCTGCTGGCGTCGCAGACTCTGCCACTGTTTGACCTGTTTCTGTACTACGTGATACTACAAATGCGTCTTTTTTTGGGGGCGTCTTTCCAGAGGAGGCAGAGGATCCTGCGTGTATTCCCATCTTCTGGATCAGCAAGTGGGTCGACTACTCGGACAAGTATGGATTAGGTGAGAATCTGAAGATCAGTCTACATCTGCTTGCCAGCTAGATTTAAATGTTCTTATGACACGTTGACGAGCTTTCGATGCACGTGAAGGAATCAATGCTGATAAATGAATGAATTAAATATGGAAGCTACATTTGCAGACAAGCTAACCTCAGTAGCATGTAACTGCCGTGAAAAGGAGCAGTTGGTCTACAGAGCCCTTCACCCATCTGTGATGGCAAAAATGGGATGCTACATGGGTCTTGTTGAATTCTCTCTGGCTCCAGTTAGCGTTGTTTTTAAACAATAGGAGTGGACACCTCAGCTCTCTGAACATACAATGCCCCCTGGTGGTGTAAAATCTGAAATCAGAAGCTCTTATTTAATTGGACACATGTTCCTTTTTCTTGTATGATCTGTCGTCTGCTACAGTTGGGACATGAAAGCCACATAAAGTGGTCAACATTTGAAAACATTTAAGGTCATGATGTTCTGATGTGCACACACTGCTTGGAATCAGAGCTGCTGGGTATTTTTTCGATGCAGTTTGGATGATTGTAATGTTTCAGGTGTCAATGTGTATTCCAGGCTACCAGCTCTGTGACAACAGCGTTGGCGTGCTGTTCAACGACTTCACGCGTCTGATCATGTACGCGGACGGAGATAGTCTGCAGTACATCGATAAGACGGCAGCAGAGTCGTACCTCAGTGTGCGCACGTACCCCACGGCACTCAACAAGAAGGTGGGTGCACTGTCTTCTGGAAAGAGGGTCAACTATGTCCCGGAGTTCTGACGTGCTTTCGTCTCCTCTCACAGATCACTCTGCTTAAGTACTTCCGCAACTACATGAGCGAACACCTGCTGAAAGCGGGAGCCAACATTGCGCGGCGGGAGGGCGATGAGCTGGCGCGGTTGCCCTACCTCTCCCTCTGGTTCAGGACAAAGAGTGCCATCGTCCTTCACCTCACTAACGGCACCGTTCAAATCAACTTTTTCCAGGTACGATGCTGACATCACTGCTGTGGTCCTGCACCACACTTAGTTATTTCACCACTGAAAACCTGAACATATGCCCCACCCCCCACCAGGACCACAGCAAGCTGATCCTGTGTCCGCTGATGGGCGCCGTCACCTACATCGATGAGAAGCGAGACTTCCGCACATACAAGTTGTCTCTGCTTGAGGAGTTCGGCTGCAGTAAGGAGCTGGCCAGCCGCATTCGCTACGCCAAGCTGATGGTGGAGAATCTGCTGGACAGCAAACCCTCTGCAGCGGCACACTAGTGCCACATCTCCAGTCTCATCTACCAGCTTTCAGCGAGTCTCTGGAGAGATGGACCCTTTTCCAGTTTCCTGTATTTTATTAGAGGGTGTTCTTACAGGCTTTCTTCTGTTTTCTACATGATTGTTGGATTTCCATCTAATACTTTTATTCTGCTTTTCCAGCTGTTTGCTCCTGACAAACTACTTCTTGCTGCCAGCACAGCAACAAACCGCTGATGCTGTTTGTTTGAATGTAGAGAGCATTCACTGTGTCCTTATGTAAAAAATCATTTTTAAAGTTCCCGTTACCAGTTGTACATGGAGACCGAAAGCTGTGTGCGCACGGTCGACTGCTTGTGTTGAAGGTAACATGTCTGTTTTTATTCGTTGTGTGCAGAGCACTTGACACTGATTCTTCTTCAGCATGTACATTCTTCTATCTTTAATTCCTTTTTTAACCTGTCCATTTTAGGTGTTTTGCAACACGAAATACATAACTTGTACATAAGTATACATGTTGTAAAAATTGAATAATTCTACTCTAGTTTAAATAAAGATTCTCTGAAGACAAACGTGGTTCCTCAAATGTCTGAAGACTTGCTGACCAAAAAATGCTGTATGTACTTTGTGGCCTAAAGAAAATTTCTGGGTCACTTTTAAGAAAGTGGGTATAATAAAAACCTGAGGTTGTTAATCCTGAAAACTGCAACTGTGGATTCTGTGATTTCAAAACAAACTGAGGAAAGATTGAGTGTTCATCTTCACGCAGCTTCCTTCCAATTTTAAAGGTCATCAACAGATTGATAAACATTTTAATGTCAAATATAAAACTTTTTTTCTTAAATACAACAAATTCAAGTAAAGAACAGTGGAAACAGCAGCAGTGATAAAACAAACTCAGTCAGGTGGCAGTGCTCTAAAAAGAGAAAATACAAGATCCATTAGATGACCAGTCTTCTACTGGTTCTCAAAGTATGAGACATTCTCCAGAGAGCATCAGCAGCAGGTCACTTGTTTCCTTCCTAGCACACCTTCAACATATGTTACTGTGCTGCTAACATCAGATAGAGATAACGTCAGCAATTATCTCTGTTCCCTTTGCTGTGGAATGAAACCGGACTTGTGGAAGTGTAATATAACGTCTCCGTTGTGGAGCCCAGTCATCAGCGTATCCCCGGCCCCCCAGCGTGCCAGCTGCCAACCCTCGTTCTCAGGAGCCCACACCATCCTCGAACTCCCACGGAGGCTGAGCTCCCACACGCACAAACAGCCGGTGTGACTCACGCCCACCACGCTGGAGCTGTTGACGTCAGCGTCACACAGGCTGCGAACAGACAAAAGTGTTATATAAGTCAAAACCTACGCACACGTCTCGTTGACCAGCAGCTGCCAACTCACCTTCCAGACCAGGCGCTGGGTGGACACAGCTGGGTAGCTAGGACAGACTTTCCACTCAAAGGGTTTACAGTGACCCATGAGAACATGGCGAGCCGCTCCACCTCTTTCTCCCGCCTTTGACCCTCCGCTTTGGTTTGGTTTCCGACCTCCTCCAGGGAGCTGAGGAACTGGTGCTGCATCAGGACGAACAACACTCCCTGTACGAGGAGCAGAAACACAGCTCAGACACTTGTCAGGTACGGAATATGTAGAGAAAATGTATGTCTGCCTCAGCACACCCACAGCAAACCACCGTACATTCGACTTACACGGTAGGAAAATCCTCGGAGACAGGCCGTGTGCGCTAAACCATCGCAGAGGTCGATTCTCCGGAGCAGCTTCCCAGTTTGCAAATTCCTACAACACAGATAAGTATCAGAAGTTCTATTCATTCATTCCTCATCTTCCACTTGTTCCGGTTCCAGGTCGTGGTTGTGCTGGAGCCGATCCCAGCTGTCAACGGTTGAACGTCAGGCTACTACCTGGATGAGTCACCAGCTCATAACAGGGTCCCACGGAGGACAGAACCATTCATGCACACACTGGTATCTGGAGAGAACCCACGCAGACACGGGGAGAGCATGCACACTCCACATAGAAAGATCCCCGGATCAGATTTTACTGAGGACTTGACCTGTCTGTCATCGTTCCAATCTTTCTTACCAGACAAAAAGTTGTCCTCCTCCATCGGTGCCAATCAGAGCGTCTGAAAGACCGTCCACTGGAGCGAGGGCCCCGACACAAACACCAGGAGACACCAGAGGATGAGAACTGCGTCTGCTGGGACACGACAGACATCAGTGCGCTGACAAAACACGCAAACTAATAAAAAAAAACCACAAGTCCAAACCAGAGTTACCTGCTGCTGTCTGCCAGTGTAAACACCTGCAGGGTTGAACCCAGCACTGAGTGGGAGGAGGTCACCACCCTGGACTTGGGCACACCCACAAGGGTCTGGATGACGCTGTCACACAGCAGCTCTTGTGAAAGACTGGAACACGACAGCATCCTGCACACGTGGACGTCACAGTGTAGTTAAGGAGAAAAACACTGCATATAATCATGTCAAATCAAAGGTTAAACACCGATGGTGTCGCAACCGATACATTCGTGTCAGCACACTTATGTGACAATTTGTGAAACCGTCAAATGGTTCCTGAAAGCTGAGAAGTTGCACTTCACGGTCTTCACAGCTGCTTTCATTACAGTAATGATTTGTGGCTTCCAGCGACAGAGGAAATGGACTCACCATAATGACAGCAACACGGCAGCAACTGTTTTCAACGTTCAGAAAACGATCAACCGACATTTTTCCAGGTTGGGGAACCGCCTGCGACTTCTCAGCTTTCAGGATCCGTTTCAACGTTTTCTGATCACAGTCACGTAATTATTGTACTCCACAACATGCTAGTGTGAATGTAGCACCAGGAACACTGTCATAACAGATAATTCATGTGAATGAGTTTACCTCACTTCTCTGATTTCCAGCTGACCCAGGGTCACACACATCAGTCCAGCAGCGTCCGGGACCGGAAGGACACTGATCACTGGCTGTGCACAAACACAAGTGAAGTCTAGTGAAGTCTATCTTCACTGCAGTCTCTTGACTGACAGACACTTTATCATGCATTTGAATTTCCCTCCACCTGATCGGTGCACGTCAGATCAGCTCTCTGGCACCTCCACATGGACACGTCACACACTCACCTCATCAAAAGTCCACGTGTGTGTGAGAGTCCAGTCAGATGCCGACACCAGACTCCACAAACACACTGCCCACTTCCCTGCTGCAGCTACACACAAACCGCCCGTGGAAGTGAGAAGACAGCAGGCGTCCACCAGACGACATCCTGCTGGAGCCTGGACACAGACACACACGAGCACAGACAGTCACCCCTTAGTTACCTCCGCCACGTTGTGGTTTTGCCAGGATTTGTCTGTCGGCAAAATCACTCAAAACTTCATCAACAGATTATGATGAAGACATTTTCAGGAGATGCTCATAGTGGAACACAAAACAGATTATTAAATCTGGTAGTGTTCTGGATAATGAGGCCATGAGGTCCACAATAAATGGTCAGGTTGCAGACGGCCAAATAAATACAAGATACATTGGCTACAGGTTGTCTAATATATCAAAGTTTGATCCGGAGCCTGATCAAATTCTGGATACTATGATCCAGAACAGGAAATATGGTGCTTGCAGATCTTTGGGCACTGTGAGGCAACAAATGAAGATAGAGACATGAAAAAGACATCAACCTGTAGCTGAGAGTCAACCGAATCAACATAGTGTAACCGATTTAATGTCAATATCTATTGAACTAAAAATGATAGCACTGCAGCAGCCCTTCCTAAGGGGCTGTGTTCTTGGTCAAGGAATCATTGTAGATGTAGATAAAATAAGGTTACGTGTATTCATATTTGATGTAAATCAAAATAGAAACAAATGTTGGGTGGAGGTCTGAGCTCGGGGAGTGATTTTCTAGTTGAAATGCTGCAGGGAACAGTCAGAATAAGAATAAGATGAAGCTTTATTTTACCTTGATTGTGTGTGTGTAATTTGCGAATTCCTCCTCTACTCTGGCCTCCACCTCTTCAACTGCTCTTTGCTCATTGGTTTTGAGGGATGGTTCGACCCTCTGAAACTGACCGCCTGCTGATGGAATCTCCGATGAAGCTTCAATTGGACCACAGGGGGAGACAGGAGCGGGGGGTGGAGGGGCAGGAGTCTGGAAGGACGGGCTGTGAAGGGAGGCAGGTTGGCTGAGGGAGGAGGTGAGGGGGAGGGCAGTGAGAACAAGGTGCGGGGTGGGTCCTAGTGATGGTAGCGTGGGGCTGGAGGGGGGAGCTGAAGAGGCCATGAAGGGCTGTGGGCTCAAAAGCAGCTGATTGTGGACACTGCAGGGTGCTAAATGATTCTCCTTGAGTCCACCTGTGCTTCCTGCTGATCCCTGTAACTCACTGGCCAAGAGAAGTTCATCAGTTGACTCTGTCTGTAGCGCAGTGCAGCAGTGAGATGGATCCTCTGAGAATTGTTGTTGTTGTTGTTGAGGAGGAGGAGGAGTGGTTATGACCGTTTCATTTTCTTGTCGATAAGTCGGACCATCCAAAGGACGATCCATGTCAGAGCCGTCTGTGCGTAGCTCTGCGTCAGGTTCACTCAGTTCACCAGAAAAACGTCCCATTGTAGCTGTAAGGGTGTCTGGAGCCAACTGAGTGTTATCAGGGAGGTTCACACACCTAGTGGCGCGGCTGGAGGAGACACTGGTCTGGCTATTAGTCATCCAGGTCTCAGGGATTCCATCTTTATTTTTATCTAAGTGGTCAAGAGCGGAGTCTTCAACAACTGACACAGATTCCATCAAGCTGGTGCCACTCGAGTGCTTTGTGTTCATGTTTTCAGCTGCTTCAGTAGCATCTGATGACTCTTCAGCTAAGGATGAACTCATCAGATTATCTGACAGCTTGTGCTCTACTGTCATGTTTGGTCTGCCTACGGATGAACTTTCGACCATGGTTGAGAGAGTTTGTGGGAGTGAGAGAGCCTTTACTGGCTCTCCACTGTTTTGGTAAGTGTCAGCGCGTCGGCGGCTGCTGGATGTGCGGCAACAGGGTGATGTGAAAGGTTCCAGTGCTGATTCCACAGGGACTTGCCGGAGTTTGCGGAGCTTCAGTGCAGCAAACTGGTCATCTGGGAGGTGGAAATCTTGCTGAATGTCAAAGCTCATCAAATGTCCAGGGGACAAAGTGGGGAGAGGAAACACAGACGTCTGGGTAGGGGTGGGCAGGAGAAGAGACTGCAAACTGTCTCCACCTGCAGGACAAAAGAATGCAACAGGATTTTTAAAAAACAGCGATACTGAGGTTCATGGAGACTTCAACATGAGGAAAGAAAATGATTCTTATATTCATCTTTGCCTTACTGGTAGTGATCTGTGAGGAGCGGTTAGATTGGCTGCCGCTCTTCAGAAAGATGGGGTAGACCTTCCCCAGATGTGGAGATGCTGCAGGGCTGCACTGAGCTCCGTTCACCCTGGGGGAGGGTTGGGTAGCTGTGCTGGAGGTGGATGTGAGCTGGGGGTCTTCTGAATCGGGAACAGCCTTTTCTGAAGCAGGACGAGGCTCAGCTCCATGGGGAGACAAGGAAGAGGAGACTGTGGTGCCAGTAGGCTGCTGGGGCTCATCTGGGGGTTGTTCAAGATTCAGCTGAAGGGGGTTTGAACGAAGAGAGCATCTTGGGGTCTGGAGTCTCCCTCTCCCTCTTCTCCTGCCCCTCCCTGGACGAGTAGAGCAAACTGAAACGGGTGAAAAAGCCTCTGCATGGCTCGCAGGGATACAATCTGAATTTGGACTGGCTGTTTCTACAACCTGTGTTGCAACGTGAGCATCTGTAGACGTGTTGGTCAGCGCGGACACGTCTTGAGTCGAACGCTGATTGTTAAGCGCAGATCTGTTTGACGCTCGGTCGCGACCCCTGTTCCTGCGATGTCGCCCGTTGCTGAGCTGGGAGAGAATGACAGCCTGCATGTCAGGCTGGCTCTGTGACGAGCTCATACGCCTGGTGGTGCGGACATAGTACTCCACAGGGAAAAGTAGTCCCTCCACTAAGGTACAAGAATCCAGGAGGCTCACACCCTTAACATCATTTCTCATCTGGTTCTTCTCTTGTATTTCCAAAGTACTCTGATGCATTTGTCCTCTCTCAGTTTTCTCACCAGCATGTTGTTTGGTATCTTTATGTTTGTTCTTCACAGACAGTCTTCCATCCTCCTGTCCTTCAGTATACTTATCCTCCATCTCCTTCTTTGGTCCTCTTTGTAGGAAGTGCTCTGCCCCATCTTCAGTGCATGCAGCAGAGCCAGTGGAGGAAGTGCATGTTGCTCTGCTCTGTTCACCAAACACTCCAGTCTCACTTTCCCCTTTCAATTCACCTTCATGCATCACTTTTCCCTCTTTCTCTTTCCTTTCAGTGGATCTCCGTGGGTTCCAGTGTGAAAGTAGAAGAGAGGGAGATTCTGAACTAGAACACTGATCTTCTTTTTCATTCCCAAAGCAGAGGAGCTGCTCTGCCTCTTCTCCCTCTGCTCTACCCTCCATTGTTTCACTGTTGTCTCTGCTCTTCTCCTCTGCACTCTTCTTTTCCCAGTGCAGGAGGCTCCGCCGTGACCTGAGGCGAAGGCCAGGACTTGATCTGTGGCTTTTAGCTGCATCATGTTCAGAGTCAGGGGATGAAGGGCAAGCAGCTTCAGCAGGGAGCAGATTCTGAACCACCTGATTCTTCTTGGAGTTATTAGTGTCAACTGGATCTGATAGATCATAATTCACAGTGTAAGTACAGTCAAAACATTTTCAGTAGCAACTACATCTAACTCAGTCCTGATCAAAACTTCTGTTGGGTAACGTATAATGTGTGAGAGACCCACCGCCTGTGTTTTCTTGGCACTGATGTACACCATTGGTAGTGTCCACTGTCTGGAGGGGTGACTTGGGACTGGGGTCTGCTGTCTCCTCTGGGGCTACCTGGTCCTGAAGGCTCCGCTTTGTGATCCTGCTCCTCACATGTTTCCGCACTGATTCCAAGCGCTCAGCCCGCTGTGAAGACATCAACATGTGTGTTATTTCTGAAATAACAGCGATTATATAACCCAGTCTGATTCTTACCTGTAGTTTCTGGACAGTCTTAATGTATTCCTTTTGTAGCAGGGCCAACTTCGTACGAAGCTGATAAGGCAGAAATATAAACATGTAAGCAACATGGAATGAATAGTGTTACATGTAAACTAACAGTACCTTGCTTTTATCATGGCAGTGCAGTGAACTCCTCAGCTGCTCCTCACAGCACAGGATATCTCCCAATTTACTTTCCATCCTCCTCACTTACCACTGAAATCAACGACACATACGGATGACAATGACTCATGCAGCATAGCTAACGTTACATCACATTTACAACACGTTAAGGCTGAATGTTAGCTTACTTTAGGGCTAACGGTGCTTTTACCAGAGAGCACTATCAAAAACGTAAAGGTCCACAGTAACATGTAAAACGTGAAGTTACACATCATTACCATTTAAAATAAACGTTGTCATTTCATGCAGTCAATGACTATGGAAGATACCCTCTCTCTCTCTCTCTCTCTCTGCGACTCATGTGACGCCTCCATGGGAAGTTTATTTTGATGTTCGATAAACCCGGCGTCGATTTAGTACCAAGTTCCCGCGACTTCTCTGTAACAGGCTCAAGCAGCAGAGTACCGAGTACTCGATCGCACGGAGGACACAGCACAGGGTAACTGCAATACTGTATACTGCAGTACTGTATACATTCTACTGAGTATGTAATCACACAGTTTGGTCGTCTCAAAGTGGGAAATGACATGAAATGGTGAAAATACGACACAAGCTCAGGTAACTTCACATGCTTAGCTTCCCAACAGCACCGAACAATCTAAGCGTGGCAGAACTTAAGAAATAAGAACTACACTTTTATGTTTCAAGTTGTTCTTGTTTTTGTATTTGTGTGTAATATTGTAATATTCTTGTAAGAATATGCACGTTCACCTTTCCTAGCCATTTGGCTAACACATAGAAACACCAGCTTGGAAAGCTCCATAAATCTGGCACAGACTGTTATCGTATGTGTTTAACATAGAAGTGTTTTTCCCCTCTTAGATCATGTCAGTGTGACTCATATGCCCCCTCAAAATTGGGACATTTCAAGAGTAATTGTTTTTTTTTGTCTTTAGTTTGCCTTTAGTTACTATACATGTCTCGGTGTAGTTGTGGAAATGCTATATTTTTTCCCTTGTGGACTTAATAATAATAATTTGTTAAATTTCGAACTATCCTCATGTAGTTTTGATGGTAACGTTCCAAATTCAGTAGTAGTGTAGTATCGTAGTAGACCAGCAGGTGGCAGCACATAACCTATTCCATCTGGTTGTGGTGAGAGAGACATTTTTCTTCACGTGTGGGTGGATGTGTGTCAGCAGTAAACAGTAAATCTCAATTCATGACTTACTTTGTTCACCAGAGGACATTGGTAAGTGTGTGTCTGTTTTGTTTTGTTTTTCACAGGAGAAATGTTAGTGTGTAAATACCCCTATATAAATGAATGAAATTGAAAAAAAAATTAAAAAATTATATTTGTAATAATGACATATGACATATTTTAATTCCAAATTACTTGAATACACGACAGTATTTTAAAAAGCTGTACAATATAATAATAATAATGAAACAAATGAACAAAGAATAATTAAGCAATAAGCCAGTTGAAAATAATAAGAATGACAACTTTCCTCGTACAGATAATGATGGAATTATAAAATGAGGCTAAAGAATGTTGTCCCATAGACCTCCTCATTTGGCACTGCAGGTCAGCTAAAACACAGTGTTCAGCTATTGCAGCCAAGAAGTATTTTTCTAATTTAAATAGTTTTGTATATGTGCACTTCAGTGAGCTTCAGCTGTACTGAGCTACTGTAAATAAGCAGGGATGGTGATTCATTACAAGAGTTCACATGTTCAAGGATTCACATTGCAGGTCATAATAAATTCATAAAACGTACACTGTGTAGCTTTAATATAATAAGTGATTTCTAAACATCTAACAAAATCCCGTTTTCCGTTGATGGTGTTTTTTGTAGTAATCTACATGTTCATGGGTGGTGAAGAAGGGGGCACTAGAGTTTTTAGTTTGGTGAAACTGTCCTTCTCCGCAGACATCCACAGGTGAGGTACTTCATAGCTGTCATGCTCACATGCATGAGTGGACCCAGGTTGAAGAGCATGTGGTAGAAGGCGTGGACGGACAGGCCTCCAGTTTCATCAGCGTATTTCAGTGCTACGATTGGCGTGTACAGGGGGTTGGTTAGATTGCGAAAACGTGGTCTGCTGGCTTCAATCACTTTCTTGGTGCACTGCAGAGAGCAAGAGATGGACATAGAAATAACAGTGCAGGAATCAGTTCTGTAGCTGTAGGTTGAGCTGTGTTGAGGAGCAGTTTACAGGCTGCTAGTGGACTTACTCTGGCGATGTCATCTGGTGTTTGTCCAAGTGTCTCAAAGATGTCCACTGAAGAGGGCAGGTAGACATTCTTGAAGTAATGCACAGTGTCAGGATCAGCTCCAGGATACTCCTTCTGTTTCACATCTTCAATCATCTTTGCCTCAAATTCCGTGTGTACGGGGCCTGGCTCGATCAGAGACAAACTGAGGAGAGAGACACAGTGTCACATATCATTAATTTCAACATAAGAATAGTATTGCTATCGTAATTGAATTGGCAGTTACCAAAAACTTGTTTAGTCCATGTCCACACGGAGACAGAACCACAAATGTTTACAATTGACTGAAGATATGTTTCCACTCAAAACCACTGAAAGGGCTCTAGTACATACTATATGTCATTTCTGTGACAAATACAAGTTAATTTATAAGTAGAACGTGATTGATTGATTAATGAATATTAATCAACGAAAACCTTTATAATAAAGTTCCTAGTCCCGAATTTAACTCTGTTGGTGAACAAATGCAAATGTCTAGTGGCTCCTAGAACACAGAGTATTAGAGGTTCAGCATTTTCAATTAAAACAACTTTTGCCATGAAACATCAATGAAACACTTGTAAATATGAGCACTGGCAGCTTTGATAAGAATTTTATAAACAAGAACATACTGGGATACTTGCAGGGAACTAAAGATGATTCCTTATTTTATTACAGTCTGTGGACTAAAAGTTAGACCCATTAAAAGATCAATTGAAACCCAAGCTATGATAATTATGATGAGGATTCAGGGTTATTGTTAAGTGAGAGACAAGATCTCTGAAACTGTGACACTCACGTGACATTGAACTTTAAGAGCTGCACGGCCAAACTCTCACAGAAGCCCTCCATTGCAAACTTTGATGCAGCGTAAACGTCATTAAACACCACTCCTGCAGGAGAGACACAACTTGGTTAGTTCATCTGGTTCATTCGTTAGTAAACACCATTAGTCTGATGGTAAACAATTCACGGATGTGTCTGTCTCGACCCACCTTGTAGTCCCATGACACTGCTGACCACAATGATATGTCCTCCTTTCCTCTTTTTCATATCAGGCATCACCTCCTTGATCATTCTAATCACCCCGAAGAAGTTGGTCTCAAACACTTTCTTCATCTCTTCGATGGGGATGCTCTCCAGCGGACCCACCAGACCAATACCCGCGTTATTGACTGGTTAGGAGAGATGAAACAGAGTTACATCTCCAGGCAGTTTAGCCGTGCGGGGGCTGTGTTCACTTTTACTTACTGAGGACATCGATGTGGCGATCTTTGATGCCGTTAATACACTGTTTGACAGACTCATCGCTGCAGACATCCAGCACCGCCAGGGACAACGTTTTTCCATAAGCGTCCCCGGCAGCCTCCACTAACTTATCTTTACGCTTCAGATCACGCATGGTTGCTATGACTGTGGACAGAAGGTTAACAATAGAGGAAAGGTGACTGATTTAATATTGGTATTAACAGGCTGTAGCTGTAGCTTTTACGGCTTATACATGTATACAGGTACGTTTAGGTGTTCTAGACTGTGGGGACATTATTTACATTCATGCTGCCTCCTCTACACTTCGCTGTCCAGACTCTGTATCACAGTTCTCTACGTTTGATATCCAACTCATTGTCCCATACCTATCACTGTGTACTTTATGTTAACTCCTCTCCTCTCTCCTATGGAATTGACTGTCGCTCACAAACAGTTGTTAAAACGTTTGTACCACTAGATGGCTGCTCTACCAGGTGCCCAGGATTTGCACAGAAGATGGAGCAACTTACTATTATTTTGCACAATGATCATGGAACAATCTTTAGAACTCATGACAGTTTATGATTTGGTCTCCCTGGGAGAGTTCAAAGCTCTGGTAAAAAGTTTCTGAAGAGTGCAATTGTTATTCCTAAACTGGATTCTGTTGTATGAGTCTGTTTTCCTTTGTCTATTTTTAACGTGTTTTATTTTAGATTTTTTTTTTAACTCTAATGGTGTGCTGTCTATACCAGGTCTCCCTCGAAAAAGAGATTTTAATCTCTGGTTAAATAAAGTTTAAATAATAAAATAATTAAAGACTGACTGAGCTGGTGGTCATCTCATTTCCATTTTCTCATTCTTGTTCACCTTCATTTGTCACTTGATTTGAAGTGAATGATTCTGATTACTTCTTAAAAGGTTGTTTATTTGCTGCAGTTCATATTCTGCTACTATGTGAATATTTTTGACACACTGGGCTGAATTGGCCACACAGATTCAGATTTTACCCTGAAGATGATTTTTTTTTGGCATCAAGTGCCAAAAAAGTTTGAGAATCAAGTATCCGCTCCTTCAAATCTACTGGTACCTAGTTGTGCACGTCCTGTGTCCAGGTGATGTTATATATTGTGATAAGTTGTTTACATGTCATTTTACAAGGGTCGGTCCTTTCACCAGTGATATTTGTTGCTTAGTAGCTTCGTACCTTCACGTCACGTGTGTTTATTTATGCTACTTTGATTTTCACTGGCAGCTTCCAGCTGGGTTTGTAAATGGATGCTTCCCTACAACTCAACGCCTGCAGGCTGCTGCTGTAAATAGATGCTTAGGCAGCTTGCCCAGGTAAATGAGGGCACAAACAATCACAACCACTATCTGAGATGTCAAGCTGAGTTCACTGGCACAGATGATATACGGACAAAGTGCTCTGTAGACTTTTTCTAATATATGCATGTACTCGTTAGAGAGAGTTTCTGGTGTAGCATGTATGTAACCCAGGTTTTCCTGTCTTCGTCTCCATTTCCTGCTCTAGGAATGCACAATTTGTGTTTATGGAAGTCAGAATGGCAGGTGAAGTGCACACAAACAGCACAGAGGAAGTTGTGCTCCTGAACCACCATGCATGTGGTTGGAAATGACAGAAGAGGCGTTGATGCTAAAGATAGATGTGCGATGTGCTGAAGATAACTTTGAGTAGTCTTAACACAGACAGTCTGCAGCTATAAATAGTCCTCTTACACCAACCGGTTTAGATTTTGAGTATTAGCGTCTTTGTTGAGGCATGTGCCTCCAGGAAAAGCCCTCACCAACTAAAATCTCTGCCCAGCTCCTCAGCTTTAGCTATTGTGTGATCTTATGTTTTCTGAGAGTGACTAAAGGTTAAGTCGGGATCAGAGACATAAGTGTGATAGGGAGGAGGGAGGTGTACTGTGAGTGAAACTAGAAATCTGTTGTAACAAGACAACAGAACCTCTCTGACTTTATTATATATTACCTTAACATTGCTTTTGTGTGTTTGACTGTTTGAATTGTTATTGCAGCCAACTAAACCTAAGAAACTAGCAGTGGCTGGGACCATGGGACCAGCCCCCCGATGGAGGATGCCGTTTCAGTTTCTCAGTCCTCCAGTCAAAGCTTTTTGTAGGTGAGCGTTGCCTTCTAAATGTCTCCCTTTAACTAACGTAAGTTGCCAAGTTTCTTTCAGCTGAGTGCCTTGTTGTTTTAGATGCACACAGAGCATTGATATACTAATGTAGTGGAGGACGTACGTAAGACTCTTATGCACACTCATGTCATGATGTAAGTGTTATGAGTGGCAACGGATTTAACCCTGAGATGCACCAGTGACTACTGGACCCTACACCCTTCCATAAGTGGGTCAAAAATGATCTGTCCTATCAGTGTGTTTTTGTGCAACTTTTGTCATTTTGGTTAAAAACATAATGTATTATATTTTGGTCCACACAAGAATGATATCATGTTGAAAATATTTTTCATTTTTAAAAAATATAGTATAACATATAATATATTGTAACATGTTTGTTAGGAATGCCTGGAATATGAAATGATCATTAATAATAATAATAATAATAATAATAATAATAATAATAATAATAATAATAATAATAATAATAATAATAATAATAATAATAATGGTTGTTGTTGTTGTTGTTGTTATGTATTACAAAAAAGATCACACCTGGTCATTTTTGACGACTTGTTAACTTATGTTAACACTGTTCTAAAAGCCCTCACAATAAACGTGGTGGACCTAGTGTATGCTGCTTTAAAACTCAGACACAGCTCAACACAGGGCACTTACCGTGGTAACGCCGTTGCTCGTCCTTAGCCAGCATCACAGCCATTCTCAGACCGATCCCAGAGGAGCAGCCGGTGATCAGAACCACTTTCTGCCCGGGACTCGCCATGTTTCTGTGCGTCTCTGCCAGCACACCAGCGACTCTGGGGGATTCCAAGGAGCGTAGAACCAGTGTAAGAGGATCAGACCCCGAGTCACATGGACACACACACACACACACACACACTGGGATTATCCAGACAGGACCGGGTCGCTCGGTGGCTCCCAGGTCCCATCGTCCTTTCCTGTTTTATGTTTTCCTGTTTATGACAGTCGTGTTTGCCTCATATACACAAACATATAACTAAACCGTTGATGATGTGTGAACCTCGAATGAATCTAAGACCAATAAAATATAGAAACAATTACAAGTTTAGCGTCACCGTAATCTGATGAAGATCTGGCGCCACCCAGTGGAAAGAAACATGTTTGCTGCCTCAGCCGAAAAGGATGTGTTTCATGAAATTACTGCTGGATCCTAACAAACAATATTTGATATATGACATTTACCTTAGGTTTGAGTGTCATCCGTTAGGAGGACCGCAGCTATTCATGGAGGTGATGAATTTGACTCGTGCATTTTATTTAACAACTTTCTTTGTAATAGAGAGAGACGTGTAGCTGTCAGCCATCTGCTACCTGAAACAGGAGGGGCCTTTGGAAATATGCATGGAATCTAGTTTCCTAAAAACAAATCTATAGCCTAAGTGCAATTAACTTCTGTTACCAAAACAGTTGTGACCCAAAAAACGTATTATAATAATGATAATAATAATAATAATAATAATAAATCTTCCAAAAACCAATTCATCGTTAAAATCTTCTGGGACTTTTCTTCTTCAGCTGCAATATGACACCAAAAGTCCTCATATATTCATAGATACTTTTCATGCACACCATGAATTTCAATGGCCTTTCAACCTGGCCGCCTCCTTTCATGTCTTATTATCTCTAAAAGCCCATTCATTTTCTCCTTAAATCTGTTTAATTCTTAAAACTAAAATTAAAACTTTCCTGAAGTCAGAACATTTTCATTGATTCACCTGTTCACATGAGATTGTTTCTTTAAAGAAAATCTAAGGGAGCACGATGAAATGTTACAGTAAGGCATCAGCAGACCATGTCTGTGTGTATTATGCATGTGTATGCATGTACAGAGCTCTTACTGTGAGTCTACCTCACCTTCCTCACCCCATAAACCTCCCCTAAAAACTCCCCAGCAACTTTGTTACCTCCCTCTGAGCAACTGTCTCTTTGGATTTTTCCACATATGGAAAGAGGAACTTTTAGCCCCTGAAATAGAATGCAGAGACTATTATGTTTTATATTGTTGCCTTTAGGAAGAATATGGCATGTGTGAGTGGGGTGGGCAAAGACAGACAGGAATCTGCAGCAGCATATTTTTATTAGCTGGGCAGCAGCGTTG
>CAAKHB010006981.1:76397-97871 GCA_901007665.1 Aeoliscus strigatus
CTTGTTCGCACTGGATGTTTTGCGTTATAGCAGGTCCTGCGGGCACGTTCGCGTTAAAGCGATGCAACATGTGCGTTATTACGCGCCTGTGCACTGCGTGCCAGTACGCGCACGACGCTGAGCGCAGCGACGGGGCAGCTTCATGACGTTTGTCTCTGGAGGGAGGGAGGGGTCTCCCAGGGGAGGAGGGGAGGACAGGGGAGAGAAAGTGGGTAAAGTTCTGTGAGGGTGAGGGAGGGAGGACTCTCCAGCATAAAGAGGTTCTCAGTCCCTTCTCCACCCGTCCATCCAGAACCAAACACAGTCATTTACGGCCTTCACATGATTCATCACTAATTAATCAGCCTTCATGCACGCGCGAACTTAATTGGCAGCTGGGGGAGTGCGCGGGCACGAGACAGGCATACCTTCGCGTGTAGACCAGAAGTTGTCCACAGGTGTTCTCGAGGAGCCACGAGGGGGTTTCTGCTCCTGTGGTCGACATGATTCGATGCCACAGGATGGATGGATGGAGCTGCCCGCTGCCGCTGCTGCTGCTGCTGCTGCTTCTCACTGTGTTCGACCCCTCAGGGGCAGGTAAGCTGGGAACTGTTTGTTTGTTTGTTTGTTTGTTTCTGGATAAAATAACACAACAACACATCATTAGTCCTGATCTACATACAGGTGGTCAGATGTGGACAGGTAGAGAATTCGAGGCTGTTTTGATGAACGTTTTTATGTTTGTGTGTTTAAATATTATCACCAGGAAGTCGATTAACAAAATATCTGCACTATGTACATAACCTAACAAAAAAACTCATATAATGTAATATGCTATGTTTTACCATCATCTATCATCACCCTCTTAAAATAATGGCCATGATGGACCAAATCATCATGAAGACCAAATAAATAAATGCACCATAATAATAATAAAAAACAATAACACAATAATAATAATAATAATAATAATAATAATAATAATAATAATAATAATAATAATAATAATAATAATAAATAATAACACCATAATAATAACGAATAATAATAGTAATAATAATAACATGTGAGAAACTGACATAGGCCATTATTTTAAGAAGTTGACATGAAAGTTGGTATGAAAGTGGGTGGTGATGAAAGTTTAGCTCTCTGACTACCTTTGGACATTTATGACTTTTTTTTTACAGTTCACTGCAGACCAAGATATTAAGACGTTAACAGTGACAGACCAATCATCAGTATTAGATAAAGTCACTGTTTCTGTGTTACATTGTTCTAAATATTGCAACATGATAACATGAACATATCAGACAGTGTAACAGATGAGGGCTGATCATTAGAATTATTAACTGAAAATCAAGGCTGATGTAACTTAATCCAAGCCTCTGGCTATAGTTCAGGGTGATATGTCATTGGTGTGTTTAGGCTGAACTGTGTGACCTGTCACTGAGCCAAACCAGTGATATCTGTGTGCATTGGGTCATGTAAAGAAGTTAATGCTTCCTTCCTTCCTTCCTTGTTTCTTTCCTTCCTATCATCATCTCTCCTGGAGGCTTAGGAGCTGAATGAAACCAAGTTAAACTGTCTGTCCCTATCAGTTATGACATATTGTTCATGACTCACCACATCTGTGCATCAGGTTTAGAGTGTTTGCTAAAAAAGAGATTTATTTATCAGTTTCAGCACACTTTCCCCTCAAAAGACAGGTTCTCTAAGTAACCTCCAGAAGACTTAACCTCTGCATTGACAGATGATTTTGTCATGTTAGGTCATGCAGGACTAAAGCTTGTTGAACTGAATGGCCTTTTCCATGGCTCCCTGAGCCCACTGCACATTTACTAGACAGTCATAAGGCACAAGCCGATATGCCTAGACTTGTTCCGCCATACCTGATGCAGCAGGTATGGCGGCTGCTCATACGGCTGAATCGGGATATGGAACCTGTATGGCTGTGATGTGGAGAATAGACTTGAGTAAAGTGAGCTAGGCTGGAGTGAGGGGTCACAGCAGCATAAGAACAGAGCTTGTATGTGTTGAGCTTCACAGCTTCAGCCACAGTAATAAGTGTGTGTGCTTATCATTGTCTGAGAAACTGTAAGACCAAATATAGAGGCCTGAAATATTTCAGCTGCCCACCTTGGATTGAAAAATGTAGTCTCATGTCAGTCTGAGACCTGCTGCTGGTGATCATCTGATGAGCTGGAACACTCCAGAGCAGACAGCAGGTGGACCTCCGGGTATCTTAGTCAATCATAGGTAATTTATCATTGGGTTTCAAGCCCAAAACAGCATTCTTGCCTCTTGATGACATTGTGGACAGTCTTAAAGACCAACATTTGCAAAAGAACCAGCTTAATTACATTGACCTTTGTGGCTTCCAGAGTAGAGCTTCCAGAGCAGCTGTCTGAGAAGATGCTATCTAAGAATTAGTTACTTTCAACATCCAGTCCTCAACAATCTGTCTGATGCATACAATATCCCCGTCATCTCGACAATGTGGGCAGATTTTGGCACAGCAACTGCATCATTACAGAAATGGCAGAGTTTGCCAGAGGATGGGAGTGGTTCTAGCAGGGACTCTGGAACCCTGTCCCACATTGAGTCAGTCATGACTGTACAGGTGTATAGTTGACATGTACTCATGTAATAATAATATAATAGACCAATTTGGTCATGTATTACTGTAGTAAGCACTCATGTGTAGTAATGGGCTACTACTATCACAACCACTGATTCTTTACGTAAACTGTATCAATAACAATGATGTATCATGAAACAATGTACATATAAGTTTACCAGTAAAATATTATGAATACAGAGTTCTAATGTAATAAGGGCCAGTGTAAACAGTGTAAGTATTCCATTATTATCAGTAACTCCTACTGCATCCAGCCTCATGAGGCAGCGGTCCATCTGTGAAGGTCATTACTGAAGTGACGAATGTGACCTCGACCTTTAGGTCAAAGTAGGTCAGGGTGTGAACGCTGTAGGGTCTCTCACACCTGGCCATCAGAGAGGCCTTGTAAATAAAATATATCCCTAAGTGACACATCTGGTGGAGAGAAAACCACATCAGAGAGAAAGAGAGAGAGAGAGAGAGAGAGAGAGAGAGAGAACAACACCATAGAACGTCTGCTGTTCCTCCGTTTCTCCACCACCAGTGGACGAATGCTCTAACACCCATTATTAAGCTGTCGTCAGGTACGTGTCACTCTCGATTTTTTCTTGTTACTATCAGCTGTGGTCACACACCTGGCTGTCAGTAAGCTGAGTTTGAATTATGATCACAGAAGTGTGGTGAAGTTACGGTCAAGCATGTCATGGTCTGGCCTTAGGTGTTTCAGTCACGTACCTGTTTCGCTTTTTGTACTCTTGTACCGTCAGGTATCCAATAGCTTGACACTCACATTTTTTTTATTGCTTTCAAGGTATTCTAAGTATTTTGGCCTCAGAAAACAGATTCTAAAATCATCTGGTGGCTGGTAGCTTCAGAGAGATTTCCCCATTGGTACAGCTGACGGATGCATTTTCTTCATTAAGTTCATGTATTAAAGCAAAGTATGAACTTTTCAATTTCCTTATGAAGAAATTACTATTTGGCTGAACTGGGAATGTAACATGACTCATGTTCCTGCATTGTGTATTACACAGAAAATGAATCTCTGTGGAAAGGTCTTCAGCCAGGTCTAGGAAAGTTTGTAACTTGTTTATCAGGTCTTGTTTTTGTCCACTTCCTCTTGATGACACAGTATTCCTGCCTGCCCTCATGTATCCGATATGTGTGTTGTTTTGTTCACCACTCTCTTGTCATCATCCTCATAAAACAGAGTTAAACCCAAGTGGCGGCAAGCAGTGACACTAAAACCCAGCTGAGCTCTTGTCTCTGACCCAGTGTCTGGGGTTTACGTGCTGCGCATTACTGCACAGTCACCGCTGTCCAAAGATCCACAACAGGTTGCTCTGCTTTCAGGAATATGATCCAATGGGAGAAGTGTTTATTTCTTCTTATTTGACCTCTTTAGAACAGCCCATTTGGATAGGGTTACAGTAGATCCCTGGTTCATGGTACCTACATATACATGCCAATACAGAGTGATTCATACACTCAAGTTAGAACTTAACAAACATGTGAATTTAGTCACATTTCAGCACATATTAATGAAATGCAGTTCAGTGGTACAATGGTAATGGTATGGGGATATTTTCAGAGGGGTTTGGCCTATAAATGTTTACCAAGTAGATTTAACCAGTGTACATTGTTGTAGGCCAGCAGGTTTTAGTGTGTGGATGTACATGGGACAATTTATCTGTTAACAATTATTGATATGGGATATTTCCTGATTGTACAATACAATATTGAAAGGGTCATGTTGACTTCCTTTACTATACTTCCCTAGCAAAGCTGAACTACCTTAATGTGTATAAATTATAGATTAGGAGACAAGTTTGTGTTGTGATGGTTGAGAGCGGTGCATGTAATTGACAGTAGAAATGGTTAAAATGAGGTCTTCTGCTGAGGCAGAGGGAGCGCTGTGGAATGTGTCAGGGCATTCTTCAAAACACCAGAGACACATGATGTTGTAATGAGGATGAGGTGCCCAATGAATGCTTTCTTGTGGTATTACTTGGGTTCAGTTCTGTTTTTGTACATTGTGTGTGTGCGTGTGTGAGTGATCTAATGTCGAAGGTCTTCTTGTTTTAACAATAATGAGTTTGTGCTGTGAAAAAAAATTTTTGGCGCCGCGCTAGTGTTCATTGGCCGGATTACTGCTGAAATATCTGTAATGTCTGCAGTCCTACTGACTTTCCCTCTAGAAGTTTACGTTCTCTAGAGGAATACTGTATGTCAACGACTACTGCAAGGATTACAGTTAAATGTATTCCTAAAGTATTATAACTTTGGCTTTCTGTTAATTCCATGTAGTTATTGATGTGGACGTTGATCAATATCTCTTTTAATAATTATCTGCAAAATCAGCATTTCCAGAGAAGCCATTATTGAGAGACAAAGGAAGAAATAACATGACCTGACATGATCTAACTTTTCTTTCTACCCTGATTACATCAGCATGTTCTTGTTTAAAATATTTCCTTCATGAAGTCAACATTTGCACATTAGCGTATGGCTTGCAGCCTACAAGGCTTGTGTACATGAACAATGGAGATATAATCAATTATTGTGTTTTAAACATCAGTGCTGCATGATAAAACATTTAATCTGGTTCCTAAAGAATCTCTTTTCACACATGTGACCTCCTGTGGCACCGACAGGACATTCATGTTCTAATCACTTACAAACAAACACATTTCGGACCTGAAATGCTTTTGATCGGCGGATGATGGAGCTACATACAGTATGTGTGCATAAATTCTGTTATGGTCTGTCTTTAGGATGTTACTGTCTTATTATACAGAACTACAGAATGATCCTTTCAGCATGAACATTGCACCCTGACGTAATGGGTCATGTTAAAAAAAACTATTCTTTGTTCTCCACAATAAAAGTCATCTTAATATGTGACATCCAAAAATAATAGATCCCAGAGCCGCATGTGGCCGTATGCAGTGGCCGCAGACACCTCTGACTGGCAAATCTTGATGTAGTGTTTGATGTGAGTCTGAGAGGAAGAGAAGCAGATTTGCTGGAAATCCTGCATATAAATCCTCCTGTCATTCATCTGGATCTGGACAAGAGGCACTTTCCACTGAGATACACTGACAAGAAGAACTGCTTGTATTTCCTAGAAGGTGATACAGAGTGCATGTCTGTCCATCTGCTTCTTCTACTTCTTCTTGATTTATTTATACTTAGTAAATTGTGTGTGTGCGTGTCTTTGATTAGAGCCAGCTGAAATGTGAGGAAAGGCAACATATGGTCCCCTCCATTGTATTTTTATATCCCTTTTTTCTCTCAGCTTTTCATCTCCCTTTTTATATCGCTGGCCTGGTTTAGTCATGTCAAGCCTTGAGCCATGTCAGATGTTTGAAGTGCGGCAGAAAGAGAGAGTAAGCAGGGGAGATAGAGAGCGAGAGTAATGACAGGCTCCTGGGGCAAATAGTCTGTGGGGGATTCAAACCCCGGCGTGCTGTCTGTTTGTGTGTTTTGGTGGGAGTCTCGGCTAAACATTGGTTGTTGTTTCTGAACAGGGCATGTTGTTGCATTCTTTGCTATTACTGAGGTAATGACAGACTAATCACTAACACATACAACCACACAAAAGTACACAAGCAACACAGACACACATCTGGTTTCCAGAAAATCCATAGTCTCTTCAATGTGGTCCCTGTTAAAATGTCTGAGTCTGCTTAGCTGCTCTACTTCTATTTTAGTTTGAATGTCTTTAATCTATCCGATTTGAAAAGGAACAATGAGCTTTGAGTGTGTGTCCATCTCAGGTGAGACAAAGAACCAGTGGATACGTTGACAGGGTAGCTATGGACTAAAGGTCACGAACCGGAAGTAAAACTCCCGGTGGGGAGTCACAGAGATACTTCCCCTCCCTTAAGAGAGGATGAGCGAGGCATCTGACCGCAGGCGTTACAGCTGCAGCTTCCCTCCTCTGGAGTGTGTGTTCATTACACGGATAATTCAAACGCAGTTTGTGGTTAGAGCAATGTTAGGGGTAAAGTTGCTCTTACTAAATGTATGTCTGCGATGTGTTGGGGTAAAAACATTCTCCTACCACAGCAGCAACACTGGTTCAATCCACTCCACTTGTTTTTTTCCAGTTGAAAGCATACTGCAGGTCTCACACACAGCTTCAGGACGTCTGCACATTGGTACCTCATTCTGAGGAAGCACAGGAATGTGAAAATAACGACCTGGGGATGAGACTGAGAGTTTTTTTTTTTTAATATAAAAGATGGTCGTCAGATTAGGTCAGATTAGGAGTGATTACCCCAATCCATCATCATTTACGTAACGTTTGCATAGCAATGTTGGGGAAGGTCCCTACCAATATTTTGCTATACTTTCATTCATTCATTCATCTTCCTCCGCTTATTTCGGTTATGGGTTGCGGATGCTATATTTTAATGTAGCAAAGATATTTTTTCATAATGACTTGTATAATTTTCGTATTTTTTCGCAAACTCATTCATAGTGGCGGAATTGTGTCAGTAAGATACACATCATACAGCATGGAGAATCTGTTCCATTTTCAAAATAACTCATCAAATGCAGATTTTCAAAGTAAAAAATCACCTTTTGCAGACACCTCATCACTTTGTGTTTGACACAAAGTGATGAGGTGACATACATTGTGTCGACAGAGTGAAGGAACTGTCATATTGCATTTTAGACCTTTGTAACCTTTCGCTGCTGTGAATTAAAACACTATAAAAGATTTGTACACTTGCAAGTCAGTTGATTAATTTACCTGGATGTTACTTGTTCAGGTTACACATTATTTCTTTCAAGTTATAAGAACAAATATAGATCAATTGGCAGTTTTATTTGTACAGCACATTTGAGCAAAAGGCTAATCAATTTGCATTTACATTTTTCTATTGTAAAGCACAATGGAAAAATGCTTGAAAATAAAAATAAAAGCAGCACAATTCAAAAGGATGCAAATCCTTAACGAAAGGGAAATACTAAAACTTCTAAAACAATAAAAAGTATAAGAGCAGCTTTAAATACTGCAATCAAAATTACAAGGCAGCTTGAATAGTTGATTCAACTTAAACTTCACGAGTACTTAAGCCAGGAAATGAACTTTAGCATCTAATCGTTGCACGCTATGGAATTAATTGCAGGCTTCTGTCAACATGCCGGCATCAGTACAACATGAGAGGGAACACGAGCAGCAAGACGATCCGACTTCTTCAACTAGCTCTCGACTACTTAAGCTCCATTTGACCTGACCTACTTAAAGCAAGTGGAGCTGAACTATCTGTAATGACCCTTTAAACTAATCCAGAGAATCTGTGTGTGTGATGGATGTTTACAACAGTAAAGACAATTTTACATTTCACCTCCTGCCTGTTTATTTAAAACTTCATCTTTGAAGACGACTTCACCACACAGAAGATTGAAAGATGACCTCTACAAAAATAATACCGACCTGTGTAGTGTGGAAAGTTCCTCTTTGTCATGGACCTTTCTGTTTAAACTGAAGTCACTCAGCTTTTACATTTGACATACTCTGCATGTGTGTGCATGTAGATCACAGTGCCCCTCACACAACACGTTTAGGGCCTGAGGATAACAGCAGCAACCGATGGAGCCCTGAACACTCACTTCTATAAGTAGTATGCTCTGTGTGTGTGTGTGTGTGTGTGTGTGTGTGTCTTTTGTTTTATGCTTGTACACAATCAACATTTTCTGATGTGTTTAGGCTGATATAAAGTCTTGGTTCCTTGTCTCATCTTGTCCTCGGCTGCATTCAGGTCAGTCAGTTCTGAGACCTCTCATCTTGTTCACAATGCTTTGAGTGTCACCTTTAATCAAGCAGAACACCAACATAGACAGGTGAAAAATTAAAGGAAAAAAACCCAACCAATTATTCAGGTGTGGAGCCACCACAAATGTGTCTTGGCATGGATTTCACACCATCCGTTTCAAAGAATAGTCTAGCTCCGACTGGTCAAAGCAGAAGACCATCCTTGGTTCTGCACAAAGATGTTTTCCTCACACTGGTTTCCATGACCTTCCTCATGTGAATGTTGGGTTTCTATGACAGAAAGAAGTAGTCAGTATGTTAAGCTAACTATAGAGTGGTGAATGGAATATAGTGGTGGAGAGTGGCAAATTCAACCAGAGGTGTTTCCTTGTCCCTTCAGGACTCATAGCTGAGCCTGTGAGCATCATGTCTGCTACAATTTGACCAACAAACCTACAAGGGTCATGGGGAAGTGAGAAGGAGTCTAGAGGAGCTGTGGGACTACACCTGGTCAGAAACTGCACCTCACATCATTTACTATAGTTTTCAGCTGTGTGCACAACAAGCTTAGTCATGCTAGACATATAAACAAGGCCTTAAAAGGCACAGAATGGTTTGTTCAGTTTTCAGAGCATCATTCCACCCAAAGATGCATCAGTAAGTAATACAATACCAGGCAGCATAAGGCAGAATTACAAGCCGACAGACAGGTGGACAACTGAATACATCTGGTGCTCAGACATTATGCCAGCTTCCAGTGTATGTGTGTGTGTTTCTGTGAGTGTGTGCGTGCGTGCTGAAAGGTGCGAGGCAGATGGAGGGTTTACGTAAGCCCCAGAAATACGTGTGAAAAGAAGCTGCACCAGTAGAGACTTGCTTTCCTCTTCCCTGCCAAGCATTATTTAGTCAATTTCCACCTTTAACCCTTTCTCTCTTTCCACATTCAATATGTCACACATTTCTCTTCCCTCAGGCTCCTCCGTTACAGCCTTTTCTGCTCTGTGACCATGTGTGTGTCCAAATGTGACATATTTCTCTTTCAAGTACAGTTTCAGATGCATCTTTAAATTCCTGCTTTTACAGTTTCTTTGTGTGTGTTTGTCTGCTGTAGGGCTGAACCCCTGTCAGAACACATGTATTCTTTCTTTCCCTCTGGTGTTTGTCTTTGTAGTGAGATGCGGACTGTTGTACGTTCTGCTGCCAAGTTGGGCGTTTGTGAGGTTACAGCAAGCTTCAGCAAGAAGTACAGTATGTGTCTTTCAGAGAGAGAGGAATAAAGATGAAGAGAGAGAGAGAGAGAGCGTGTGGGCACATGGTCTGACTGCTAAACTGCTTCATTACTTTGTTTACAAGCGAGCTGAATTATACGGCCAAGATGTCTCAGAGGTAACATCACAGAAAACAAACACTTGTGTGCATTTACAGAGACATGTTTTTGTATTTAAATGATGCAAAGCAAAGTTGGTTCAGCTGCAACTGGATGTGAGCAGTTGCTGGGGAAGTAACTTGAAATGTAATTGTTATAATTACAAATGTAAGCACAGTAACTACACTACAGTAATTACATTTGATTGCTGTACGGTAACTTTTCTCACTGTCAATGAAATGTTGAAATGTTGAAATGTTGAGCTATGTCTGTTAACTTACAGCAGCACTCAACACCAATTGCTGATGGTCTTAAACGTCTTAAACGTGAGCAAACCGAGATAGATGTAGAAGTTACAGTAGTTCTACTTCATGTCACCTGAGCTCTTAACACCTTTAGCTCTACAGACATACCTTCTTTTTCATGGTTAAATTTCTCACAAGTTTTCTTCAAAAAGAGTTGGAACAAATGCAAATTAATTTGGACCTTTCCATCACTGTTTCCTGCTTCTGTGCTAAATAAGTTCAGATCAGATGCACTACAAGCTTACATAAATGGAAGAAACGTTAAACATACAACATCATCTCACCCTTTTTAAATTTAGAAATCTAATTTAATTCAGACCTCTTATTTTATTGTGTATTATTTTTTATACTAATGTTGTCCGATGAGTGGCTGTGAATGTGTCTGTTTTCCGTTTCCTAACTAAGGGTCAGTGTTACTGTTCCTCGACTGAAAGTGAAGAGGAGGAATTGTTGCCTCGCAAACATGAACCAAGCGGGCACAGATAGTATTATCTCTGGCTATTTTCCAAGTTGGATCTTGTCAAACACTTTCTGCTTGAAGCAGACAAAAGAACCGCAGCTCGACACATACATGCGCTGTTGAAAGGACTGTCAAAACCAACAAATCTAGTCAGCTGGAGCATCTTGTATTTTGCAGCCGACCCCATTGATGTCTTGAAGGTCCTGGAGCTGTCAGAGGACATGGAAGGCGTATCGTTGGAGGCAGGACTGTGCACGAGCAGGATGGGCCAAGAAGAGACAGACCTTTCCTTTAAAATCAACAAGAAAATTCAATTAAGTGCCCCCACGATGCAGCTTTTCCCTGGTAACCCAAACTCCTGTGTTCTTGTTCTTGTACACTGAGAGCCTCTGCCCTAATGTATACATTTACATTCCTTCCAGATTCTCCCTTCCCAGTCAATTTCTCAGTGATGACAACAGTTCGAGCCATAAAGGGCTCACAGGTTTTCCTCCTCTCCCTTTACGACTCCCAGGTAAGAAAGCCAACTGTATGGGACATGCAGCTGGGTCTATTCCTTTGCCTTACATTTAGGGACAGGGTTTCTGTATTCTGATAATCAAACCTTATATCCACCATACCAAGCTACTGAAATGTCCCTGGGGGAACTTCAACAACCCCAGTAGCATCAGTAACATATCCAACACATCACAGTTCCTCCTGAATCTGCTCAGTACTTATCAGACATTTCATAATGTTCTTCAAACGTATCATGGTCGATCTATGACAATGTCAAATCACACAAAAGGATGGAATGAGGCAGGTTGAGCGTCAGAGATTAGAATGGAGTCAGAGTGAGACAGTGTCCTGGATGCAGGAAGAGGCTGTGTAAACATGGAAAATCTGGGAATAAACTACAAGAGGTAATGCTCTACATGGGGGCATAAATGTCTGCACAGGTATTTTGCATGAAGTTCAAATGTTGTTACTTGACAAACACATTCACCCAAAGTCGGTTTACCGGTACACAAACTTCTACATTTTGGGTGAAAGTGTCGGTATGTGTCATACCCTGCTGTGTGAACAGCTCATCACTTCTCTTTGTATCTCTCCGTTCCGGCCGTCGTTCCTTTCGCCCTCTCCTCCCGTGGTGCCTCAGGGGACACAGCAGCTGGGTTTAGAGGTCGGCCGCTCTCCTGTCTTTTTGTACGAAGACCATGAGGGTCAGCCGACTCCAGAACTCTACCCCACCTTTAGGAAGATAAACATGGCTGATGGCAAGTGAGTAACACACGTGCACAGGCAGGTAAAACACACACACACACACACACACACACACACACACACACACACACTTATTGCTACTGCTGTCACATGTCACCTTCATAGAGGAAACAGCCAGAAAACACCTTGAGGTTGGCTCTGTCTTCCTCCCGTCAGGTGGCACAGAATTGCCTACAGCGTGGAGGGTCAGTCAGTGACTCTCTACCTGGACTGTGCCAAGCTGGAGACCCTGGACCTACTCAGAGGTCATGACCCCCAGGTCAGCACGGAGGGAGTAACTGTGTTTGGAACACGCCTGCTGGACGAGGAAGTGTTTGAGGTGGGAATGTATGAATCAATGTGTGTGAGGATATTATTTAATGAGGACCATACAGAGAAAGTGTCCTTCTTGCTTTAATTGTTGCACATCTTTATAGAAATGATCACCTTTTACTCTTTTTCGTAAATGATTTATAAAAGAAACATAAAAAATTCTAAAAACACAAGAAATAAAAACACTGAACAAACCGTCTCTGCCTGCTGCTGTTTGTCTGATTCTTCCATCACGAGACCCGTTCATACTCATTAACACTTATAACCTACATTGCCCTCTAGTGGTGGAGTGGTGGAGTACTGCACATTGTCCACTGCTCCAAAATTCAACTGCACGTTCAGATCAAATTCAAATAAATGACCAATTATGAATATAATTTCCCTCAGTCTATCACCAGAGGATGGATATCTGCAACAACAACATCAACAACTTGTTTCATTTAACCCCTCGTCTTTGGAGTCCTATAGGGCCAGATCCTGAGGAGTTCTGTTTCTCCGTGTTGTGTTTTCAGCAGTGTAAGGTTATTTGATTGATTTTGAAGGTCGAACCTTGACCTTTGTGTGCAATTGCAGGTGGTCCATACATTTATATTCACAGGTTGTGTTTGACTTTGACACCCCTCAGTGAGTGATATATGGGTGACTGTGGGCTTAGTGTGACGGCGCCACTTCACGCCGAATCTTCTGGAGGTGAATGCAGAGGAACAGTATAAATAACCTGCTGAATAAAAACACACCATCGTATGTAAAGAAGAGACAGACTTCAGACGTGTTTGATTTATCTTGTAGAGTGAGGACCGACAATTAACTTCTGTATTTAAGTGTGACATTTGTGTGTGTTTTGTGCGTCACAGGGCGACATCCAGCAGCTGCTGATTGTTGATGACCCCAGAGCAGCAGAGACGTACTGTCAGGACTACATCCCAGACTGTGACGCACCTTTGCCCTACAAGAACATCTTGACAGAGGCTGTGGAGGTAAGTCCCCTTCAAACGGACAATGGCAGAAGGCTGATGAAGAACTGAAGCACATGGTTCACTTTAGAGAGAAGACGGCAAAGAAGTCTCTTCCACACTCTGTGGGAGGCAGCTCATGTGCGGCATGCTGTAAATCTTGACTGTCACTAAAAAAAGAAAGGAGCCCCCGAGCTGCCTTATGTAATAGGAAAATATCGCAGGTATTTATGGACAGTTGAAAGGGCAGAAATGACATAAAGATAAATGCGCTGATTATCTTCAGTCACATCTTTAACAGGTCTTCAAAGTAACAAAAAGATCAGTGGGAGTTGCGCTTTTAAGGCTTATTTTTCTTTTAGGCTTAGTCAAAAACACATTAATTTCTTGTCCCTGCTGTTTGAAAAGTGCTATCTTGTTTAAATAGTTCAAATGGTCCCAAAAAGCAACCAATGAGCTTCCTTCCCCTCCCGATTCCAGGTCTCTTATCTGTATCTCTCTCTTCAGTGGGTACAACACAAAACAAACCTCTTTTCATCGACTCCGCACACTCCTGGGAGAGATTCAAATCCTCCTCTGCTGCTGCCGAGGCTGCGGTTTCATTCATCATGCTTCCTCTTCTCCCAAGGAGTGTGGAAATTTAGAAGGCACATAAAGAATTTAAGGGACACTATTAAAATACATTGTGTTTTTCCTGAATGAAAAATGTCAGCAGACATTTATGAGTATGTTTATGAAAATGAAAATAGGATACAATACAATCAAATATTTATTAATTTATGACATAGACATTGAAATCGAATTTTTAATGCCTATTTTTGTTCTCTCAAATACGGTTTGCATGTATATGAAATAATTTATGAGAACAGCTAGGGGTGGGCATTTAAAATTTAAAACCTCAAATCAAGATTACTGTAAGACTATTTGGTCCATTAATATAGAGTCATTTCAACATGTCATTATTAAAATCTAATTGTCATAGAGAATAAAATAAATAAAATCCCTGGAGCATGTAAACCGGATTGTTTGTCACTCACCTAATGAAATGTCACTGTCTGAAGTTGCAGCATAATCCACACATCTGTCCAATGAAATCCAAAATCGCAAAGTTCATTCATTAAGGTGGTTGTCGTCGCTCGTCACTGACCTCAGGTCTGCGCCTTAGCCCCGCCTCCTCAGTCCCCCTTCACTTTGGCTGCCCTGAGGACAATGTTATTTGATGCAGTGAAGGACCATCATTGCTGTAGATTAGATTTTGTTCACTTTTTTCAATGAACAACACTTTTTTGTCATTGATGCTTTTTACAAACAAATCTGTACATATTGACACGCTCCTGTGCACACTGCCTTCATGCTGATGGTGTCATGATTTTCAAGTTGAGGATTTGTTTACTTCAGGTGGAGAAAGCCCCTAAGAAACATGTAGTGGAGGAGTTTGATTACAGTGACCTCTATGATGATGTCTCCATCTCCACGGTGACCACAGGTCCTAACGTCACTGAGTATGAGGTGAGATTTAACAGTGAGAACTCTTCTGTCCACGTGTTAGTGTTTCCTCTACATCTGTGTCATAGTTTGTCTTTGTGCATGTGGACAGATTATAGAGTATGAAGACTACGACAGCAACTCAACAGATGATTACCAGGTGAAAGAATACGAGTATGAGGAGGAATATGACGAGCGCTATGGGCCGGCAGAGAGAGAACGAGCCTTCACTGTTAACTCCCAGGTACAAAGCCTACAGTCTACAGAAACTATGACACAAAGGGATTTTATCCCACACGACATGAAGATCTTTTTTATGGAAAGTACAACACACCGCTGTCTCTTCTGATTACCTAACGGTCACATCTGTCTACCACTTCCTGTCTTTAGGATATACCAGAGAAAGGAGAGAAAGGAGAGCCGGGCCTTTTGGGGGTGGTGAGGAAAACGCTTACACAAACACACACACACACACACACAGGATCTCACAGCTCGTATTCATTCTTACAGTGACTAGAACTAGTCTGTATTCTTGGGACATTTTCCTTTCATCTCTTAATTACTCAGCATTCTGCCTGTCCGACATGGCGTTCTGAAAGCTTATGAATCAGACTCACAGTGGGCTGCTCTCTCTCTTGCAGCTGGTACAAAATGTACAACAATTATTATTAGTAGTAGTATGTGTTCAGTTCAGTTCGAACTATACAACTTCACTGTAAAAATGTGTTTTGACCTGTGTCATTATATACGTTCAGTCAGTGCAGTTAGGGTTATTCAGCTGGTGTGGAATCAAAGCGGACACAAATGTTAAGTTGTGTGATCTTTCTGCAGGGGACACAGATTGTGGGACCATATGGGCCTCCTGGACCAGAGGTTAGTATTTTAGGCTTTATGACACACTTTGCCCACAAAATAACCTGCATGTAGGAAAACACAAATGCAGCTGGCAATGAGTTTTCCAGCTTGCAGTCCAATCGTGTGAGTGTCAGTCTGTTTATGTTGTTGTCTGCATGTGTGCAGGGGGAGACTGGACCGCCTGGTATCACAGGACCGGTTGGACCTCGAGGAGACCCCGGTGAAACGGTCAGGACGGCCCTCTGTTTGCTGTCCAAGTGACTGACTCTCCCACATGTTGCAGTGTCTTCACGCCTGTTCTCTCTGTCTCCTCTCAGGGCCCTCCAGGGCTGCCAGGCCTCAGCGGGGCTGATGGGATACCGGGCCCCCCAGGAAACGTCATGATCATTCCGGTAACTTGAAAATACCTCAGTGTTGCCAAAGGTGTGACGAGTGTCAGTGATGTTGCTGTGACTGTTATATGGTCCTGTTAACCTTGAACTGAGCCCCGGGCCATAGGGGAATGTTTGAATGTTGTAACTGAGAAGACAGGTTGCCTCCGGATTCTTGCAAAGACTCTTGACTTGACACTGGAAAGGGTTCAGGTTTTGAAGTTGAAATAAAGTGCCCTATCAATCATTGTGGTCAGGATCTTGTTTTCCTGGTCTCTTTTTAAAACTGTTGGGTATTTGCTTGGTACAAATTCTGTAGACTTGAGATTGCTTTTTTTTTTTTTTACTTGAGTCACATAATTTTCGTACTCAGACCACTATATCTGAAACTATCTGGATTTGTTTCGCCATTAATTAGTCCAGATATATCTGGACTTAATTTGCTTGAAGACATTCAGATGATTTGACTCCCATCTGCACCTTGGTATTCAAGGGTTTTTGTTGCAGTACTAATATATTGGTCACTGGGCGGAGACATTATTTTTGTTGTTTGTGTGTGTGCAGTTTCAGTCAGGCGCAAATCGAAAGATGGGTGCTGCTATTTCAGCTCAGGAAGCACAAGCCCAGGCCATCCTACAGCAGACAAAGGTACAGAAACGTCAAAAAACACCCACAAAAAGTGTTAAGGCTGGAAGCATTCTGGTCAAATTGAGCTGAAGTGGAGCCAAAAGGTGTAAAATCCCATGGAAACTTGCTTGACATAGTGACTTTATGCAACATCCATTTCAAAGGATGTTAGAGGGCCAAATGATGTTGCTGCATCATTTAATGATTTCAGTGCAAATGCATGTATTATCACATCAACTGGACAGATTAATAAGATGGAAGATGGTCTCATGTTTCCCCTCCAGTACATCAATAATCTGAATTAATGAATTCACTTCTCTCCAGCACAGGGGTTATGAGTCAGAAATAGGCAGAGTCAACACAAGAAAATAATGCATGGTATGACACTTCCACAGTTACCATTTGCAGCTTTGTGAATTAATCTCCGGAAGGAGAGCGGTGTATTGTGAGGCATAATGGGGTCAATATATAGACAAACACAGGGTGTTTAGGTCACTAGAATTAATGAGCTCCCACACTACAAAGAACATTCTTAGGATAAGCCTTAAATAGTATTATAGAGGCTCTCAACAATACTCAGGCTGGAAAGCTGCTTATGATCACCAAAGCAAAGCAGGCGATCCTCCAAATACAGTATGTGGAGGTTGAGGGTCTCACACCGTGCAGCTGATTATTGGTACAGGTGAGTTCCAGTTCATTTGAGTAGTTTGAGTGGAGGAAACACCTTGTAGGTGTAGGCACAAGGTCAAAATACACTATTAAGTCACTATAGGTTTTGTTAACTCTATGAAGATGAATGTTATTTTTCTTATTCCTCCCTTGTCCTTCTTACTGCTCTACTAGATGTCTATGAAGGGACCACCAGGGCCCCTTGGCCTCAGGGGACGACCTGGACCGCTGGTGAGTGTGGTCCATGATGTGTCAACAGACACACACACACAGACAATTGGCTATGATTGTTTGGACGACTAATATTTATGGTACTATGTTTATTTTAATATTAGGTGCAGAGTTTATTTGTAATATTTTATTTTTATTCTATGTTCAATGTCTGGCACGTTTACACCAAGACAAATGCTTTGTATTGTACAATCATACTTGTGATAATTGTTGCTGGATCTTGTTTTTCAAAGGGTGCACCAGGTCCCACTGGGCTGAAGGGGAACAGTGGAGAAATGGGGCCATCGGTAATATGGTTGTCACAGCAATCCATTGAACAACACCCACAGACTGTATAAAAGAAAGTGTCCGGAATTGTCTTTCTTTCTAATGACCAGCAGGGGGAAATGCCACGCATTTAAAAGAACATATCATGACAAAATAATCATAATCCATTTGATTTGTTAATTCAGTAAACTTTTTTAATACGTTTATGGTCTCAGCCAAGAGTTAACGGAAGCAGGGATGTGTTAGTGACATCAGTTATTTGATAAAATATCTCGCTGGAGAACACTGTTTATATCCAGCGACCAATCTTTATGGTCATCTTTTTCCTAAAGTATATTTGTCTTCTTACTGTCACTTGCTCCCTAGGGTCCGACAGGAATGCCAGGTATCCCAGGTCAGAGTGGACGACCTGGAAAAAAGGTGCAACTGTTCATTACAGATTATGTCAGCATTCCATAAATACCCCAGCTAGTGATCATAAACTGGTATATTCAGAGCCTGTGAGTGAGGAATCACCCTGACCTTGTGTGTGTTGTTAGGGTCGAGGAGGCGCAGATGGGGGCCGCGGTGCAATCGGAGAACCTGGTGCAAAGGTGACCAAGAGTCATAATCACACTTTTCTACCCACAATCTGCTTTATCTTTGAGAAATATGAATGAATCTGTCCATTCTCTCAGGGGGATCGAGGGTTTGATGGCTTACCTGGTCTTCCTGGAAACCAAGGACATAAAGTCAGTAACCTGATTAAAGGAGTAAGGTGTAGATGATTAGTATGCACAGTTACTCACGTCCTGTGTCATTTCCTCAGGGGGACAGGGGAAAGCCAGGTCCTGTAGGACCACCTGGACAGCTAGGAGAGAAGGTGAGAAAAGTACTTTTGCAGAAACCTTCTCATCAGCTTGATCACACAAACATTAGGATAGTTTTAATATGTACTGTATCTCTTTATCTGATTGATGGGGAAAGAAGGGACGTAGGCTTCCATGTACTTCTATGTTTGTTGTTTTGCTCAGGGCTCTGAGGGACCATCAGGACCAAGAGGACAACCAGGTGATGCTGTAAGTGTTCACACATAGCTGCTTTTTTAAAGGAGTAATCCACCTAATGTCACACAAGGACTGTTACTGGATTTGTCTGTTACGGTACTATTGAAGGTGTGTAACTGTGAGGTGTATTTCAGGGTTCCAGGGGTCTGAATGGGCCCAGAGGTCGTCCTGGACCTCCCGGGCAGCCTGTGAGTTTGAACTCTCCACTCTTGAACTGTTTTTATACATTCTACACACAGAGACTCTCAAATCTGACCTGTGATAAGAGTGATACATAATATACCTGGGAATGACATAAATCACCAATCAAAACAACCAGGTAGATATTTATGTATCTATGTATCTATGTATTATTATTATTATTATTATTATTATTATTATTATTATTATTATTATTATTATTATTATTATTATTAACACACTCACACATAGACGCACGCCAGTTGTCTATGACCAGTGTCATGACCAGTGATGTTCCTTTTCTCTCATCAGGGCCTTCGAGGAATCGACGGTGTCCAGGGTTCAAAAGGAAACATAGTGAGTATATTTAAGAAAGCAGAAAGCCTCATCCCAGTAAAAAGAGTCGTCCCAGTAAATCATTTTATGTTTGTCACAGGGGCCTCCGGGAGAACTGGGAGCACCTGGACAGCAAGGCAACCCTGGAATCCAGGTACAAACAGATGTGCAGAAAAATAACATTCTAGCATGTTAGCACACAATAAAGTACTAAAGCACTCACATATCCTGCAGGGTTTTCCTGGTCCACAGGGATTAGTTGGGCTACCGGGGGAGAAGGTAAGAGGCTGAAGTTGGATTTGTCATTTCAGGTTGCAGGAAGCTGAATTGATATTGATCGATTGATCATCTGATCTCATAGGGCCCTCAGGGGAAGAAAGGGATGCAGGGTTTACCTGGAAACGATGGTCCACCTGTAAGCAACCACGTCTCTTATTGACATTCTGTAGCATTATAGCCACAAACTACAACCTCACAACGACACAGATAACATGTGTTCTTGTCAACAGGGTCACCCAGGAAGAGAAGGTATTCCAGGTGAAAAGGGAATGCCGGTAAGTCTCTGTAGCAATGTATCTGCAGTCGCTGACACACAAACATTTCAGAAAGTTTGCACACAGGTGGTCTCTCTCTATAGCCTCATCTATTTACACATAGATGTAAAAATGCCTCCTCTGTGTTTCTTTTACAGAGGAAACAGCATTGCAAAACCTTAATGATCCTCTGTTTAAGTGGTCACTAAAAACATCTTCATTTGCCTTTTCTGTTTTTAAAGTCATCTGGTGATGGGTCACACATGTAACCAGTTGTCAAAACATCACAGGCTGTTGCATTTCACCAACTTGTATGTATACAGCAGGAGCAGAAAGTGGGCCAGATTACACCTTACTGCTGCTGTCTCAGAAAGTCTGACCCCTGAATTCATCTCTGATCTGATGTGCGAGGTGAAATATTCACAGAATAACACGAGTAATGGTAGCATGTGATCATATACAAGACTACATATTCACCGCGTTAAACTGAAGTACTGATAAGTACCATCACAGTACTTGTTCATATTCTAACCAAGCATGCCGACAGACAAGAAATATGTCTGATCCATTTCCCCTCAATGGAATCTACTTTCATATCTAAGCCAAGATAGTGTGTAGTCACATCTCCTGTTATGACTTCTGTGTCCGTTGTAGGGTCCATCAGGAGTGCAGGGGCCTGTGGGATACCCAGGACAACGTGGAGTTAAGGTTGGGAAAACGCATTAGTGTGATTGCTCCTCTGACTTCACCTGAGGAATTTCACCAACATTTATTGTTTGGTGATATTTTTATTCGTTGTCTTGAATTGAAAGAGTTGTTTGTTTGTCCCTGTTTGAAAACTGAGCTGTTTCACATCTCGCCAGATGTTTATGTTTGCCTGCCGGCAGTCGAGTCTAATGGCAATGCATTTTAATAAGATGGCTTCCTCATGAATAGTCAGATGTTCCTTTGATTTCCTTGTTGACTTACAGTTTTATGTCTCCCGTCCTGTTTGACAGGGAGCAGATGGAGTCAGAGGATTGAAGGGCAGCAAAGGCGAGAAGGTGGGGGAGACATGAGGTTTTTATGACCTGTGTACACATATATCATTCTCAGTACTTTATTTTCACTAACATCTGTGTTTTCATGTTGTCTGTGTATTTTTTGTATCCTGTTTGCAGGGAGAGGATGGTTTTCCAGGAGCAAAGGGAGAGATGGGAGCAAAGGGGGACGACGGGGAGAATGGAGCTCTTGGTGCTCGAGGAGAAGATGGTCCTGAGGGTCCCAAAGGCCAGACGGGTCCCCAAGGAGAACCAGGCTTACCTGGCACTTCTGGAGAGAAGGTGCAGAGCTGAGAGACCACATAGGGAGTAAACAATGAGGGAAAAAAAGATGGTGTGGATACATGGAAACGTCTTTTTTTCTCTAGGGGAAACTGGGGGTCCCTGGGCTACCTGGGTATCCAGGACGACAGGGTCCAAAGGTGAAATAAATAAAGTAATCAATCAATGTAGGTCAGTCACAGATATGGTGGATATTCCTCAATAAGACGTGAATATGTTGCCCTCTTAGGGGTCTGAAGGTTTTCCTGGTGCACTGGGTGAACTTGGAGAAAAAGGGAAGAAGGTGAGTGAAGAAGGTGAAAAAATATATGGTTTATTGAAATCAGTGTGTTTTGTTGTTCCCACTGTTTCCCACTGTTTCACTACCCAGGGTCCATCAGGGCAGCCAGGAAGTGCAGGCCAGAGAGGTCCAAATGTGAGTTCTGTGTCTCAATAATAATAATAATAATAATAATAATTAATAATAATAATAATAACGTTTGCTTAGTTAGGCCAAGCATTGGCTGCACCTTCTTCTTACGACTGTTCTC
>CAAKHB010006981.1:101107-112322 GCA_901007665.1 Aeoliscus strigatus
TGTATGTCTGTATGTTGTAGGTCAAGTGGGGTTTTATACTCGTTAGGTTTTTAAAACAATCAAGTCAAATTATCCCATAAATTACTATTTGACACCAAGTCTGCCAAAAACATAGAGTGTGTTTCAGTATGAACTCAGCTGTGACATTGTAACCGTGAATTTCGCCTGCAGAAAAGACAAAAAAGAGACATGTCTGACAAAAACGATCTGAGGACCCGACTGCACCTGTAAATACACCAACCATCAGTAATGTCAAAATCAGGTCAACAGTGTTGAAATCTTAAGAAAACATAAAAGACATTAAGATGCAGAGTTAAGAGTATTGACATCACAGAGACGCTCACTCCCCTGTGTTGTAGGGTATAGATGGACAACTGGGGCCCCGGGGCCAGCAGGGCATGTATGGTCCAAAAGGAGATGAGGGACTACGAGGATTCAAGGGCTCGAAAGGACCAACAGGTTTACAGGTGAGATTTGTACACAGGTCATATCGTTGACTTGATGTTTTCTGGACGGAGTGAACCTTTGTAATCTTTGGGGGGTTGTTTTTCCTACAGGGCATGCCAGGCCTACCGGGGGAGAAGGGTGAGAGTGGACATGTGGGACTGATGGTGAGCTCACGTCTTACTCAAAACTCCTTTATTTACACAAATTCTTAACATATGATGTTTCGCACCCATGCTTTCAGGGTCCACCTGGGCAACAAGGCCCAACTGGTTCTCAAGGACCCATCGGGGGACTGGTAAGGGACACACACACACACACACACACTATCTCACCAGTTGCTTCTGCTGGACAGAATGATGAGGAAAAGTGATCTCCTCTTCATTATAGGGACAGACAGGACGACCAGGCATGATCGGCCAGCCAGGTGCCCATGGAGAGAAGGTAAATCACTCTCATATCCTCATCCTCATATCAGAAATCAAACATATTTCTGAACCTTTTCTTCTCTCAGGGGGAGGACGGTGAGGCAGGTGACCCTGGACCCGTGGGTTTTTCAGGAAGAATAGTGAGTTAGTTTTTATTCTTCATTTTTGGACCAATGACCCCCACGTATAATTGTGCTCATCACTGTGTCTGATTCTCTTGCTCTTCTCGTCACCTTTTATCTCATGTCTACGTCTCTTCAGGGAGAGAACGGTGACCAGGGGGAGAAAGGAGACACAGGGCCTCCTGGAGCAGCGGGTCCTCCAGGAGCCCGCGGCCTCCCAGGAGATGACGGAGCAAAGGGCAATGCTGTATGTGCTCGCAGAAACATATCCTAAGTCAGTCATTGTTTGCCATTCCAACATGAGCTCACTGTGTTGCTACAGGGATCCATAGGTGTCACCGGGGACGTTGGACAACAGGGAGAAGCTGGCCCCAATGTGAGTTGTTTCAATGTCATCCACCCTCCTCCGCTTCACTTCAACTTTGTTTGGCAGTTAGATGACAGCCTGCCAACAAAAGGAAAACAGTACCACCGAATATCATCAACACAGTGACTGACATACAGTCAGAACTGTTTGTTCTCTCTGTGTCAGGGTGTTGATGGTCTCCCCGGGACGAAAGGAGACATAGGGGAACCTGGAAAATCAGTGAGTTTCTTTTACATCGCACACTGTTACATCCCACCTAAGACATTCTGAAGTTCCTTGTAGATTCCGCCATCATGCATATTACATAACCTTGTTCTTATTTCCACAGGGACCACCAGGAGCAGCAGGGGAACCTGGACCCCCTGGACCTCCAGGGCGAAGGGTATGTATGTTTATGAGTTTTTGTTTGCGCTTACTTTCCTTCTTCCCTTTTAAAGCAACATTACAAATCATATTTTTCTTTCCCATTAGTGCAGTGAGACGTGGTTCAGTTATCAGTTCACTTATGTCAGCAGAAGCTCCTGTTGACTCCAAACTACCTTGATATTTTGTAGCTTTGCATAATTATAATACATGATGAGGAACATTGTATTTAGACTTCAGGCTGAAATGTGATGTTGCTCTTCAGGGCCACTTGGGAAAACCAGGGCTGGAAGGAAAGGGTGGTCTGAAAGGAGCTAAGGTGAGAGTTCCAAACCTTGGATGCTGTCTCCTAAAGTGACCCTTTTCTGAGGATCACTGTTTTGTGTCCGTCTCAGGGCGCTCCCGGGTTAGAGGGTCCTGTAGGGAAGACAGGGCCTGTAGGTGCCCAAGGACACCCTGGAAACTATGGTCCTCAGGGTCTAAGTGGCATCCCTGGCCCTGCAGTAAGTCAGCCATACAAGAGAAAGGAATGAACCTGTGTTCGGGGGAGATGAATGACACATGATACATCTGTGTCATTGTTCCAGGGCGAGCAGGGTTTGAACGGACCACCTGGCCAGACAGGACCACCAGGCCCAACGGTAAGATCATCAACATCAGTGTCGTCGTGTACAGGTATCATACTTTATTTGTTTTTACTGTCATCCTCTCAGGGTCCACCAGGACTACCAGGACTAAAAGGAGACCCTGGCAAAAAGGGGGACAAGGTGTGTTTCATACAGTTAACGTACAGGCAATGGGTTAACTGGAGATAACTTATATCTCACATCTTTCCAGGGTCACGGCGGTCTGATTGGTCTGATCGGTCCTCCAGGAGACATTGGAGAGAAGGGTGACAGAGGACTACCAGGAAACCAAGGAGTACTGGGTCCAAAAGGAGATGAGGTACTCACAACACACTCTGGACGACCACATGTAATGGTCATCAGACAGGTAACAGGCAGGAAAACATGACCACTGTAAAATCCGTGAAAGACTGAGCTCGTGCCGAAAGAAAGACTCTGACTGAGGGACAGAATTTGGACAGAATAGCAGGTACATCACATGTATTTTAGATTTGAACAGAGTGTCACCATGACAACATATCATCCTGATTTTTCAGTCTCTCCTCTCTTCTGTGTTTATTTCCATCTAGCTGGTGGTCAATTAGTCTGTCATCTATCATCTTTTGGGTCCTGAACCCCCATTGATGTTGAAACACACATTAGTATGTCATTTACTGTGAATAATCACTTATTGAGTTAGTATCAGTATCTCATGACAACTAGTAATGCCCAGTAATGTCTACCTTTGTCTTCTCTGACAGTGTTGTGTCTTTTTATCTTAGGGTCCAGTTGGCCCATTAGGCCCTACCGGCCCCCCCGGCCCCACAGGTCTCTCTGTAAGTGCACCGGGGGAAATTCATGTGAAATAAATGCAATCATTTGTGTCATGGGAGTGTTGGACCAACGTTCATCCTGTTGTCTCCTTACCTCCCTCACAGGGTGCTATTGGCATTAAAGGTTCCAAAGGAAACCAGGTGGATGTTTTTGTTGGTCTGTCTTTTTAAAATCGTACATGTCTGAAAAGCAGCAAAATGATCTGATTGCTTTGCGTGTAAATTTAGGGTCCAATAGGTCCCAGAGGAGACACTGGACCTGCAGGACCTCCAGGACCGCCGGTGAGTTCTGTTTACAGACAAGATACAAAACCCCTCTACTCACAGTGAACATCAGTGTCTCCTGGGTGACCTCACCTTACCTTTGTCATTTTCTATCCTCCTCACCTGTCCACAGGGATCGGCAGTGGTCGGTATGGCGCCGCTGCAAGAACGAGGACGGAGAAGACGTGCCCACATCTTGGACGGTGCTGCACTGGAAGGAGAGGAGGAGGGGGAGGAGGAGTTGATCGACGGAGGTGATGGGGAATGGATGCTGGGGGACCAGGCTCAGTCGAATGGATTGATGACCGAGAGGGAGGGTCAAGGCATGGAGGAGGTGTTTGCGTCGCTCTCCTCTATGAAAGTGGAGGTGGAGGGACTGCGTAACCCACTCGGCACGTACCACAGCCCTGCCCGCACCTGCAAGGAGCTGTGGCTCCTTCACCCAGAGCTCCCCAACGGTACTCACACAGCTTGTGTCTCTTAGTCTGTTCATCTACCTGCGCTGATTCATTTCTTCGCATTCCCGCTGTCTTTGTGTCGCTAGGTGAGTACTGGATCGATCCCAACCAGGGCTGCCACAGAGACTCCTTCAAGGTGTTCTGTAACTTCACAGCACAAGGAGAGACGTGTCTACACCCCGACAAGAAGTTTCAGTCGGTCAGTTCACATTTGATAAACAACATTGAATAATCTGTTCCAAACCAACTGTGTGTGTGTGTGTGTGTGTGTGTGTGTGTGTGTGTGGTCAGGTGAAGCTGGCAGCCTGGAAGGGGGAAAACCCCGGCACCTGGTACAGTCAATTCAGGAAAGGAAAACAGGTATTGTGTGACGATCAAAGCACGTTTGTGAAGTAGAAAAAGAGGTCTGTAACCGATATCATTCTTCTAGTTGCCAGTGAGTTTTTCTTTATTTCAGTTCTCCAGACGGTGAGATTGATGGAGTCTAGCACTAGGACTAATGTACTGTTCTGTGATGTCTAAGTTAACAGTCAGGAAACTTCCTCATATGTCACTGCACTGGCACATTCATAATATCTAAATATTTTCTTCTTAGTACTGCAGTATAGACATTTGTGTGGGACAGATGTTTAATTAGTCACAAAAATCTTGCTCAGCAAAAAAGGGGAAATATAATAAAATGATCAGAATGAATATTTCCTTTAGAAATATTAAATTTAGTAGCCAATGGGAAAGAGGAATGGCGCTGGGAGAACATTTTGGAGACAGCGAGGTCCAGGAGCTCCTTGATCAACACCTGTAGGCCAGCTGTCTCCACAATTCCACATAAGTTACACTCGGTGCTGTGTAGCAGACCTCCTGGAGGCATTATTAGACCTCTGTGTACGTCTGCACACACACATTTCAGATCAGCACTCTTCCCTGTTCCGTGATACACACACACACACACACACACACACACACGCTCCATGACCTGATGACCCGTGGCAGCCATGCTCGTTCTATCTTCTCATCGTTATTGCCATGAAAGCATGTGTGATATACTCATCGTAAAAAAGGGCCTAAAATGGGACTCAAGTTGTAGAAGTACAAGTACTGTCCTCGACGACTTGACTCGACCGGTGTATGAGCAGGAGTTCTTCTCAGTCCTCATCCACTCATTCCTCTCCAGTTTTCCTACTCTGGGTCAGACGGCGTTCCAGTCCACGTTGTCCAGTTGACGTTCTTGAAGCTTCTGAGCGCGACTGCCAAGCAGACCTTCACCTACCACTGCCTCAACTCGGCTGCTTGGCTGCACACGGCCACTCAGAGCCATCAGCACTCGCTGCGCTTCAGAGGCAGTGACGGAGAGGAGCTGACACAGGAGAACACACACTACATCAGTGCACTGTATGATGGGTGTCAGGTCAGTAACACACACATGTGACGTCTGACTCTGAAGCGCCTCTGGTTTTCGGTTGGTCAACTGTGCTTCTTTGTCACAGACCCGCTCGGGGCAGGAGAGGACGGTGTTGGAGATAGACGCGCCGCTGTCCAACACGCTCCCGATTGTGGATGTGGCTGTATCCGATTTTGGAAAAGGAAACCAGAAATTTGGTTTCCAAGTTGGCCCTGTGTGCTACAACGGTTAGACAATCTCAGGGGACCGACAACTGTAATTTAAGAGGAAAAAGACTCTTAAATTACTCCATTCAGGACCCACCCAGTGCCACATATTTATGCTTACCTACGACAGTGTTCCTTCATCCACTCTCTCTTTAACTCACATTCCAATCCAACGTTAGTCACTCTCTTTGTTCACTTAAATTCTCTTTCTTTCACTTCTCTTTGAAGGAGTGAACGGTGCTGTCACAGTCTCATACGTTCACTGTTCTATGCACTTCTTTCACATCATCCCAAACACTTCTCCAGTCTGATCAGTGAACCATCCCTTCAAAAACACCACATTGTTTTTTGATTTTTTTTTTACCATTGTTGTTCTTTGTTGTGTGATCAAACCTCAGTTTATTGTGTTGTTTCACTTGTTCATGTTGTTGTTATTAATATGATCTGTTATGTGATGTATTCATTCATTCATCACGGTGCTATTATGTAGCTCCTTGCAGAGTACATTATTTTTGTAGGGATCTGGGGCTGTGCATATTTTTTTTTTAAATTGTGAAGCTGTTTTATATTTTTAACAGAATAATAACAAACTGCAGTGCGTGACTGCCTCCAGGTCTTTCTATACATATTTGTATGGGGAAGTGAATGAGTAACATATTTCAATAAAAGTACATAATGTACATGTAATTTAACTCAATGAGATTTAGTTCATTTAGTTTATTACAGTGCAGAGAGCAGGTTGGAAGAGCGGACACCTGCTGATGCTTCCAACCAGTGACCTTCACCCGTCTGTTCATTTGCTGCTACGTCATCTGCAGGGTCCGTCAGCCGCTGGAGAACGCTTCTTCTCATGCAGCAATGATTTTGATGATAGTGATTGCTTAGAGTTGCATAAAATGCGGTCTGGAATATGGTGAGATTGGTGATTTTCACCTTGCATCACCCCTCCTGGGTAAAATGGTCCATTTCCTCTTCGCTGACTGAATTCTGACCTGTTGTCCTGAGTTACAGCAGACACACACAGGTTTCTCGGAGATGGTGATAACAACATGAATGTGCTTTTAGAACCAGTTCAAAGCATGTAGGTTTAACTTCAAAGTGCTGGTATAAGTGCTACGTGTGGGCAGTTAATCTGGAAATATTTCAAATTAATAAGCCTTTGTTCTCGTTAAAAGATGATGCTTCTGAGGTCAGGGGTTGGGTTGCATCACATGAAGACTGATCTGTCATTAGTCTTACTAAAGTAGGACTTTGTAATGTGTATTCACGGAGCACTGCGGCATCGACATTAATTTTTCATACTCGCTGCCTTTGACTACATCGACTACATTGGATGGGGTCGTTTTCAGTGAAGACTTAAACTTTAATAAGAGGGAGTGAAAGAACACGGCTCATCCAGGGTTGTCAAACGTTAACTTCCCGTCATGGAACATAATGGAAATGACGTGAGATTCACTCACATCGTTTTTAACAACACACACGCATGTTTTTTCTCTATTATTGGATATTTCTACTCTTATTGTTTTTCAGGTTGTGTTCACACAGACTACAAGCTCATCAAACGTCTTAAGTTGAACCTCTCCTATGTAGGCTACGTTATAAATGTAAAAGCAATTTTCCTGTAAAATGGATAAAATAATCCATACATCTAATGTATAAACTATCATTTCCACATATTTTCACTTTTTTCTGTCTCTCATGGTGTCTACTACTACAACATTTTACAGTTTTGTGATGTACATATCACAGTATATTCTATAATGCCACAGACAAAATCAATAGTACTTTAAGTTGTGTAGCTTCACGATGCAGCGACGCCGTTACACATTCCATCTGTCATTGAGAAGTGTACGCACACTTCTACTGAATAACAAAGCAGCAGTGATCATCTTCCTTTTCTTCATCGCCGTGTTCATCTCACCATCTCTATCATCCTCTCCAAGACATTTTTCATCACGCAGCCAACACCGGGACTGTATGTCTCTGCAGACGCGTTTCAGTCACTACAGTCGTTCCTTACCCAGTGGCTGAGCACGGATGTCCACGGTCCCTTTGGATGTATCTTCGTTGGAGTACTTACCAGGGTCAAAGTGGGTGTTGTGGTTTTTTCCTTGAGAGAAGCCAAAGCCTTGGAGAGCTGAAGACTGCAGAGGGATGAAGATGGATTCACCTGAAGCCCTTTGGGTGCTGCAGCTGCTGTTTACCGTCTGCTCCTGTGAGGTAAAAATAACTGCTCATCTCCCAACTTTTGCCAACATCACATGTTCAGCCACAAAATTGATGAAGGGTCATTTTAATTATTTTAGGCTCTTGTGTGCAATGTGGGAATTATGTCCTTAAACCTTAACCAGAGCATTTCATAAACTTTGTGAAATAAAACAGATACATCTATTTATATTTCTTCTATTTATTTCCTGGAATTCAGTGTGACAGGAATCATTTTCTTCTTTGACTAATTGTGTTTCAGTCATTGTATGCACCTCACAAACAGGCTTTGCCTTTTCATTTTCTTCTGTACCTCCATTAATATAAATGTAGATTTCAGGAGTACAGAGCCAATACTGCCGGCATCAATATCCATGAAAACCCTGGAGGTGTTTCACAGTGATATTTTGTCCACGTTTACATCCTAAGTGCTGCTGATTGAAATATTCATGTTGGTTCAGCTAAGTCAGTAAAGGCCGATTCATTTATAATCCATGTGGATCCTGGGAGCGCTTAACATGTTAACACAACCGTTCATAACAACAATGACACAATGAATCATTTAGAGGTGGTAAATCGAAATGGCAACATGTAATCACTCCTGGCATGAAGTAGAACAGGAAGGGAAGATGTTGGGGGGGGCTCCTAAACGTGTTTACATCACATCTAACCCGGTGGTGCGTTCACTTGCAGTTAGTGTCAAGTTCAGACTGTTCAGTCAGTATAAGATAAGGACATGCATTTTCATTCCCATGTGGATGTTTTAAAAATGACGCTGACAGGTATGGCCTTGACTGTTACAGGAGAAATCTTCATCTAAGATTTAGAAACATGACTGTGTGAACGTGCAGCTGGACAGTAGGGTCCACCTGCCAACGGACCGGGGATGAGGAAACTTGATAGTCTGCTGACTGCTGTTCATTGTTTAGTTTGTAAAAGTTTGTCTTTGACTCATCAGGAGAGCAAATTGTAACATTTGAGCACTGGTATCCTACTGTTTGTGCTCAGTTTCATTCAGACTACTGAGACCGACATATTTCAGATTATTGCTTGTTTAAAATTCATCTAAAAAGATCTAAGATTTAATAACCTAAAACTCATTGCAGGGTTGTTAGCACAGTTAACATTGTGTAAAACAATCTAATGCGGCCCATCATAAATACATTTGGTCTCAAGGTCTCCATGGAAACTGAGGACAGAACTGGCTGTGTCCCAGGTGAATGTGTTGGCCCAGTGCAGGTTCAATCATACTTCTGTACAGAAGGGGCTGCAAGTTTGCAGATGGCAGAGAGTCTTTGTTGGCAGCGTTTAGGGACGGGTCTGCTGCGGTGGCCAAAGCCCCGGGTATTCTGCAGGATGGTGCTGAGCTACTCAGTTTGATGGATCCATGTGGGAACTGATACATTTATTTTGGGGGTGAAGGCTGAGGCGGTGCTGAGGGGGAGCCATCTGTCTGTGCACCGTCAAGTCAGACAGCTAACAGATCGTCTTTGAGTGCCATCAGAAAATTTAGCATGTACAAAAACATTTGAGACATGAAAAGAAGAAAAGTCTAATCTTTGAGACCTCTGAACCTGAATTTATTAATTAGCACATTTTGTGTACTCATTTTTTTTTTAAAAGTTCTGTTGGTTATGAAATTGCTCCTTTTAAGGGTCGCGGTATTGGAACAACATTCTCATAGCACATGTAGGAAAGTCCCTGCATTTGTTCCACATTTCCAACAGAGATTATCAGATATCAGATATCACACCCACCCTATTGAGTCTAGGGGGGGTAAAGTAGAATCTATCTATCTATTTATGTGCATATATTGGGTAAACTTCCCTCTGGCTTCCCTGATGTTTTATTTTTAAGTTTGCTGCTCTTCCAGTCCTCCTCATTTAATTCGCATTCTAAATTCCTCTGTTATATAGTCTTCAAAGTACTGCAGATATCCTCATTCAACCCACTGAAATACCCGATAAAACACTGCTACTTTATCAGGACCCAATATAAGGTAATACATATATAACACAAACACACATATATATAAGCTAATAAGATAATACATACATTCTACTTTACCACCTGGACTTCATAGGATGGGTCATTACCTGATAATCTCTGCTAGAAATGTGGAACATAGGCAGGCACTTTCCTACATGTGCTATGGGAATGTAATTTGATACATTGCTTGTTGTTGTTGTTGTTGTGTTTCATGCTTTGTGTACTAGGGATGTAACTGGTATGTTTACATCATTTTACATCATATTTTGTATGTTCATGAATGTGCACTGTCCCTCCCACATAAACAAAACGCATAAACGCTCATGTTGGAGCCAATCCAAGTCCAATGGGTGAACGGGCCGCATGGGCCACCCTGGACGAGTTGCCACTTCGTCGCAGGTAATCCACATGTGAAGACAACCGATTAACGTGCTTCACCCGGAGAGAGCCCACGCAAACACGTGACCGGGGTGAAGCCACAGTGCTCAGCGTTGTACCGCTTGACCACTGTCGCCCATTTTAAACAGTTTAATATCTATATTCATATGATGAAACAGCAGCTGCAGACATACTAGTGATTGACTGTGTGTTGTTGTATTTGTAGACACACAGTTGTTTGGTGTGTGAATCAGTCTGTACATTCAATCTACATACTTTCCCTCATGCAGTGTTTTTGTTTAATTTTTTATCAGCATCTTGTGCTTCTCTCAGGTGAACCGATGATGTGAGACAACTTCGGCCACATGGTGGCAGCATCACATCACTTAGATGTTCAGGTCACTGCGACAGAGACACTGCACACAGCAGGAGCCGCTCAGTTCACTCAGAGCATTGAGCTGCCATGAAGGTGTTTGCATGAATTCAGAACAGACAGAGAACATGTGACCATTGGAGTCAATGTGAATCCGTTTTCATGATTCTGTCGTTGTACTGATGACGGTTCAAGTGAGAATTTGACAAAATATGTTACAGAGGAAAATCTGACTGAGGAGTTGGGAGAACAGGGAGAGATGGAGGAGTGTGTCTGCGGAGGAGGGAGGGAGGGAGGGAGGAAGGAAGGAAGCAATGGAGAGTTAGTGAATAAATGAGAGAGCAGCACTGGCTCAGTCCCTTCTTGTTGCTGCCAGGGGAAGGAATCAGTCCAGGACTCACTCACTCAGCTCTGGAGCACCACAGCAGCTGTCTCATGTGCCCGAACCCAGCTCTGCATCTGTAGTGGGTCGTACTCCAGGATTTACCCTCTAACCTGTGGCTGCAGTGTGTCAGCAGTGGACTTTGCCAGTGGGACTTCATCTGGGATTTTCTGCAGAGATCTGAAGTGGGATCCTGGAGCTGGAAACTGTTGAACATCTATGCAGAGCATCATCGTGGTGTCTACCTGCTGCTTGTAGCATGACTGCTGGTAACACTTTGGACTGTGCTTGACGAAGAGGCACAGTTTCAGTGTGTGTGTGTGTGTGTGTGTGTGTGTGTGTGTGTGTGTGTGTGTGTGTGTCTCAGGATGAGTGTTCCCATGTTAAAAATTGGCGCCG
>CAAKHB010006983.1:10766-24790 GCA_901007665.1 Aeoliscus strigatus
CTGGAAGGAGGAGGGAGTGTGACGTAGTCACGCCAACAAATCTCTTTTTTACCACTCAGCAAGGAAGACTCATGAATAAACCCACGGTGACGACGACGCTGTGATGACGTTACTACCAGCAGCAGCTATGTCATGACCAACACACTGCTAAAGTCTGAACTGTGGTTCAGTTCCGGACCGAGACTACTTCTTCTGGGGGAGGAGATTTCACATCTGGTTCAGATCAAACAGAAAAGTCCCAAAGCCCGGACCAACAGGTGTGGAAGCCCTGACACTCAGTGATCGGGGGTACGGTTCCAACGGCTGATGTCAGACGACGTCTGGAGATGGACTGTGTCTGCTGTCTTACCTTGTCGTACTGGCACACGACTACATTCTCTGTGTCAAACAGCTCCTGGTCCTCCTCATCGCTGACGTCGTCCCCACTGTTCAGAGGCTCCTGGAGAGGAAAAGACAGGGACAAGGTTCAAAGGTCAAGACAACAAGTCAACAACATGAGACATGTGATGGATCCAGAAAACTCAAGGGCTGGAAGGTGAGCAGGAACTCCACAGACAAGACCCACATCAATTTACACTCATTTTCACATTGAACTTCAGTGCCACCTACAGGTCAGGAGTAGTGATGGTGATAGATTTTCTAGGTGTGATTATTATTATATTATATTATTATATTAAGAAACAACCGTCGTTTCCAGACGTGTGGACGTGGTCTGATTGTGGTTCCACAGAGGACTCACCTCCTCAACCTGCCCGTCTTCTCCCCCGTCCTTGTCCTTCTCCTCCTCGTCATCTTCGTCATACTCTTCCTCCTCATCCTCGTCCTCTTCTGAGGAGGTGTCTCCGGTTCCGTCCACCTGCAGCATCATGGGGGGCTGCTGTGCCTGCTGCTGGGGCTGAGCCTGCTGCTGCACCTGGGGCTGCTGCTGGGACTGTGCTGCTGCTCCTGGGGGCTGCTGGATCGGAGCCGCTGCCTGACCGGGCTGAGGCGCCATGGCTGCTGCCTGCATCACCTGACGGAGGACAAGGGAGAGAGTGGGGGGGGTCAGCTAGAGCTGACAAACACTCATTACTATGGATGGTCCAACAGTCATAGATGTAGATCTGGTGAATGAATTCACTACAAACCACCATCGAGGTGACCGAACAGGGGCTGACGTTCATAAACCGACCCGATCATCTATCATCATCATCTGTCAGCAACCGACTGATCAGTCTAAGCTCCAGGAACAGAAAACGTGGGAAAGGTGAAGACCTCCCTTAGTCCGTGCTGACTGGACAGAATGTTAACGTACTGAGGTTTGGAGAGCAGGCGGTTGTCAAAGATCACATTTGGACAAACAGTGATAATCGAAACTAGACCATCTTTCGTTGATGTTTGGGTCAAACATAAAAACAAAACATTTCATGACAATGTCCTGAAGGTACAGATATTTAGTTTATGTGGGTAGAGAGGTGCCCCGTTTGGTCCCTGTAAAGTCATGGAGGTAGACTGAGACTCAGAGACAAGGTCTGCTCACACCTCCTGGTTTCCCTGCTTTTCCAAACAAACCCCAACATGGTGGGATTCAGACGATCATGATTTCAGAGTGAACGTTCATGCCCACAGTCAGTTGACTCCCCTCTACTCCACGTTCACAGACCCACTGTTTGTTGAGCTCATCCTCAGTAAGACCATCAACATGAGACACAAGCTGTCAAACACAGGGCTTCAAGTAAAAAAAAATCCTGAGCCTGAACTTCTTCCAGAGAGTGGGGGTGCAGTGGATCTGACACATTCAATTTAGCAACAACTTTTTAGCATTGTGCTTGGCAGGGTACAAGATAACCTACAGTTTAAATGTCAGTTTCGAAAGTAAAGATAACAGTCTTATAAGAACATGTGAAACTCAGTCAGGTACTTTGAATTACACTAATTTGAATTACTTTGCAACCATTTAATTAATTAAAGGGCAATTTATATAAAAGATGTATAAACAGACCGACGGGGAACTACAGCTAATATTTGAAATTGTAAAATTTCCCTTCTGTGAACTTATCAGACAGATATTTGGAAACTGCCAGTTTTGTCAAAGCACTTTTATCAACCGCTACTTTTTTGTAACTTTTTCTTACACAGATCTACGAGCGGTTGTTTAATGGCTGTGTCAAAGACCACATGGAGATTCAGGGTACAGGTAAACTCGGAGGACAAAAAACGTGTGTTATATATGTGTCATATTATCACTATTTGCAGAACAAAGAAACCAGATGCAGCAGCAATGTATGCTTATTTTTAAGATACGTGTCATGTCCGACCAGTATTTACAGACTTTAACGTTGCTAAGCGTTCAGTTCATTTTTCCCCCCGAGGGATATTGAACGCAGCATCAGCTGTTGCTCGATCTCAACCAATTTGTGTCCATAGTTATGGCTGTTAATGTACAGTTGAAGTCAAAGTCATAGTCATTATAGTCCAACTCTGGAACACAGCTCACATCTGAAACTGTCTTAGTGTTTAGTCGCGTTTCTAGGATAAAGTGTGGCAGAGTTAGAGGGCTGAGGGAAAAAAAACATTTTTATCTGATTCACTTTCTAGAATGGAAGAAAGTCTGATGATTCTCTTTGGACCTGATCCCATTAATGTGACAGTCATAGCCCACGTAATGACTGCTGAAGCAGACCCTCCTAATCAACCGTCTCGTCAATTCTAACGACATTGTACACACGTCATGGTACCAGTGTTCACGGCTGACCTGCGTGTTGCCTTGGACTTTGTTTCCAGAAGCTAAGACGATTTGCTGCGGCTGGATGATGACTCCTGTTTGCTGAGGCAGAGCTCCCGGCAGAGGAGCCAGGACCTGGAAACAAGACAAACTCCCACTTAGAAGGTGAATGGAGATTTCTCTGCTATTAACAGTTAGCAGTTTCCTTTTTCTTTTAGTTTCCCCTGCTTTAATGACAGAAGGCCCACAGCCCCACAACTCCAAAACATCAGATTCTGGGCTGATTCCTCGCAGCAGACGTACCTGTTGTATAACAGGGGCCTGCACAGGGCCGGGCTGCACTTGCTGCTGCAGGAGGATCTGCTGCTGTGGCTGCTGGATGAGGTACTGGGCTCCGTTGGGGGCACGGACAAACTGCAGGATCTGACCTGAGGGAGCATCGGTGTGTAGGTTGAAGCAGGAAGCGCACACACATGAAGGTGAGGATTGGACACAGTGGTTTTACCTTGACTGGTGATGAGCTGCTGGTATGGGGTGACCCCTGTTGGCAGTGCAAGTGTTGCTGCGGTAGCTGCTGCACTCTAGAGGAGGAACAGAGAAACACAGGTACAGGTTCTGCTGTTTCGACACATTCTCTCTCTCCTCTCTCAGTGTCAAGTGTCCATTCATGGATGACAACAGAATATCCAAAGACTGATTAACGATGGAGATATTTCCTGTTCACAGTGAGTGATGTGCTGTGTTATATCGTAACATTCTTCAGGTGAGCATACGTCAAATATTGTAGTGAACAAATGAATAGAAAGGATGTTGGGTTATATGGAAGAATCCCAAACAGAGAGTTAGGAAAGTTTCTAGGTTCATTTCCTGCCTGTTTCTAAAATGCATGAATGTGTTAAAGCAGCTGAAGTCTGGGATCTCCAATGGCTGTTATCAGAGAACACATTTCTATTCAGTTGAATATTATTCACTTTGCAGTGACACTGTTTGAAGCAGAATTCAATCTCATTTAAAACAACAAAAGCATGACACACACATTCTTGTGCTGTTGGTGCCAAACAGTGATTCACATTCAGTTACTGATTTATCAGTTTAACCAATGATTCACTGATTGATGATGTGTGGGATCATGAACATGATGAACAACAATGATGGTGGAATCTCCTTTTTTGATTTCTTACGGTCAAATGTACAGTTCAGCTGCTTCTGTAATCTCATACTATGACATTACTACGTACCATCCCTGTTGCACTCATGTGCTGCAGAATCTTGGAATCTGGAACAATGACTTGCTGCTGGGGTGCTGCAGAGAAAACAAATGGGCATGTTTCACTCACTGAACATGGCTGATATGTGCAAAACTAAACTGTGGTCTGTCGATACCTGTTTCCATCTAAACGTGCTCCAAACATTGGGAAAATGTGCATTAAAAGAAATATGAATCCTGCGTTTCCATCAAAAGTAAACTACAAACTCTGAGGATTTAGAAAACCCATGTACGAGCTGAGATGATGGAGTTCAGACTCAGCAAATGACACAGCGCTGGTCAACGAGGCCAGTTGTGGCACCTTGTGCCACAAGTGTAGGCCTTAGATGGACCCGGTCCCCCTCCATCCACAGGTTTGTGACATACGGAGACGGAGCAGCAAACAGTCTGATGTACTGATTGACTGCGGATGGATTTACACACTTGAACGGAGCCCTGAGCGGTGTGCAGCGGTTTAAACTGACTGATCAATCAACTGTTAAAAATATCAACAAGTTCAAATCCACCTTCATCTCTGTCATTCACTGATGACGTTTAGAAAATGTCCACATTACCAAAGAAGTCTGGTTTCAGCACTTCAGGAGTCGTCACACTTAACTCAAACACGACTGTTTCCATCCCAAAGTTTGTGAATAAACCAAACCCTGAAAGTATTGAGATCCAATGTAACACAATGTCATAAAAAGGCTGATGGAAACAGGGCTGATGAAGTCCAGTTTGATCCAGATAGTCAAACAGCAAGTTCACCAACCCCTCCATCGCTTATGTGTCTGTATAAAACTCTGTGACGACTCCCCCTCACATCGAGGAGCAACTGAATTTTAATGGACGTGTCTGGTCGTGGTCGTGCAGGTAGAGCCGTATATTCTTTAGTTCTACTCATCACAAAACAAAAAAAAAACTGATCTCGATTTATAATATTTTTTTTTTTAAATCACACTTTCAGATGGTCTAAATGAAGTAATACTTTGATATGTAACCAGTTTATGTTTGAAACCAACCTTGCTGCTGTTGGGGAGGCAGGAGGACTTGCTGGGCCTGTGCTGTCTGAGTCACTTGCTGCACTTGTTGAACCTGCTGAACCTGCTGCTGCTGCGCGGCCTGTAGGGCTGCCTGCTCCTCCGTATGGAAGCCCTCCACTGCCTTGGACTGCAACAGCTTGCTCTCCCATAGCTAGACAGCAGATGGAAGTGGAATGAGGGCACCATTTGTCAGGCTGTTGTTTCAAGTGCAGTGTTTGCTATTGTATACACTTCTTATTTTCCACTTTAGTGAAATCAATTCTGTGTCTTCTTCAAAAAAAAAACATTATTGTGAGGGGGTTGTCAAGTGAAGTCATTTGTGAAATCTAAAAAAATTGTTCTAAATGCCATCTTGGAGAGACAGAGCTTCAATATATAACACACACTACAAAATGCAGAAAAAAACAGATGCAAAGGTCAGTTACCGTTTTCAGCTCCAGAAGCACTTGCTCATCCACTCCCTCATCCAGGAACAACTCTCGCACCTCATTGATCACATCCTCAATCACAGACTTGTATAGTTTAGGCTACAAAGAGCAGAACAAGCAGAGGAAATACACTTTCATTCCAAGAGCAGTACATTAAGTTACAGAAATGCTGCAGTGACAGTAGAATTATGCCGTTCATATGTCAAAGGATCGGCCCCACGTCTCCTCACTGGAGATCTTATTAAAGGACTTTATGTGTCGTAAACATCCGTAACACTGCGAGAAGCCTTCACTCGGGGTTGTAAAGCGTAAACGCTGAAGCCACGTCCGCAGATGCTGCGGGATCACAGGACAGCTCCGGACACCGACGCCCAACATCCTCCGAGGCCGCATGCCGCACCACGGAACGCGGATGCAACCACGGGCGACACACGCAGGCCACCGCGCCGCTGCCTGAGTCCGCGGCACGGCCACCGGGCCGCCTCCCTCCCTCGGCCCGTCTGCTCCTCCACTATTTAAAGCAGTGCGGTGTTTATATGTGGAGTCGGTGACGTAGCGTCGACTAGCACCTTCCCATCCCGGCCAGTCTATATTAGAGAGCCAATATGGCGGTATAAAACCAGCAGCGCGGAGGAGGAGGGCCACAGGAGGAGGGAAGGGGACGTGGAAGCCATTTCACGGAGCAGAAAGCGCCGGCCGTCGACAGCCTCGACCGCTGCGTATTTCATAGAGGATTCTAGCGGTGAAATGTCGTTTCAATGTTCAGCTTGGACTACGTGGAATAGTCTTATCGTTTTGGGCAGCGGGAGAAGTCGTCGTGAGGCCGGGAGAGGTGGTGGTTGGGGCGGCTAGCCTGCCTCCGGTCGTGGAATGGAGGACAATGATGAGGCAGTTGACCGTATGAGAACTACCAGACGACCGGCGGCTGCCGACACTTTTAATTAGAAGAATTTCAAAAGGGTCCAAATCGGTCTCAAGTGGTGGTGCAAGGTGCTTTGGGTACATTTGTATTTCAAATTATGCTACGAAGCCATTTCCCTCGCATTTACGAGTTGTCCCACTTCGACTCCGGCACTGGATCTTTACATCACGGCCATTCGTACTAGGTAGAGCTCGTGTCCGAATCCATCATGAATCCACGCTGTTAACCCTGACTACCAGCCCACAGCTAACAACCTCAAAGGCGCATTCACAAAGCAGGAAATGTAAACCAGTTTCACCCTAGTCCTGGTGTTCATGAACACGACACATCAATAACCAAACTAACATTAATCACTGCTCCAACAGAGAGATTCTTCTGAAACATCCAGCTACTTTTAAAAACTCAGTTAAGATGGCCGATATACTGCAACTAAAATGAACCTAACGTAGTTTATTTTATTGAATAAAGCCATGATGTGTTTGCGAAACAAATTAATTTCACTGCATTTAGAAAAATCAGCTGGTCGACAGATTTCCAGTAACTTTACCCCCATTTGCCCCGTTGACAATCCTTGAGATTGATCCTTACCACTGGGTTCGAGTTAGCCGAGCTCGCCATTATACGCGTAGTGTAAAAACCACACGGAGAATAGGCGAGAAATAAGAGCCAAAAATTACCAAAAAAATCGGTTAAAACAACTGGGAACGGTACTTTAAAACAGCCGGCATCACTTTTTGTAAATAAAACACAGTTTTGACGGTCTTATTTACAGTCCCCGGGCTGCGCCTCCCCAGCCGTCCTTCTTCGTCGTTGTTCTGCTTTATATACTGAGCATGGAGCTGCGAGTGCGCGAGACATAGGGCAGGGTCAAACTGTACGTATCGCGAGACTTCACGAAGAGCACAGGTACTATAGACTTTGCTGGGAAATGTAGTTTGATTGGCAACAAGAAAAAATTATTTATCAAATCAGCTCAGTTCAAATGTTGTCCACACAGATCGCAGTTCGTCACACATTGTGACGAACAGACATGTTCTGCATACGTGAATAAATATACATTTATTATTATAAATTACAATTAAAACTATAATAAAAGTGGAGAGACACATATGTTCAAAGATTACGCTTCAATTCAGAGAGGCATTCCGTCATATGAAACAAATTCATAGAATAGTGATATTTGCAATGATTAATATCAAACATAACAACAATTGCGGATGAATACATATATTGTTGTCATTTAATACATTTTTTACACATTGAACACTAGCTCTACAGTTTTCACAGCTGTGTTTATTGATTTATTATATTCTTTGTTTCACTTTGCAACTGCCTCATTACCAGTGGGCAAGTTACTCCAAATACGTAATGCATTAATAATAATTGTCATTTTCATCTTTGAGTCTGACTTGGGCCGGCGGGCCACCATTTGAAGCCCACTGGTCTATCTGTTAAATTGAAGAGAATAGTTACAGACCGTTGCTAACGTTATGGACAAATCAGTACCCACGTGGGGCGGGCCTGTGGGTAGGGAAATTATCGTATACTGGTCAGAACAAACAGAGATGTGTCATTCCATGTGGAGTAATTCATGTTGAGACAAGTGATGACCTCCTCACAACGATGGTCCGATACCAACGTTTACTTTCTCTCAGTCAAAGCAGTACTTCCTGTCAACCACGACTTCAAAGCTTCCTTTGATGCACAAAGTTTTGTGACCGACGTTTCGGTCGCCTGAGTAACTAGTCCGATTCACAGAATGATCAAATCATCGTACATTTGGCTTCTTTGAGGATTCGTGATCATACATCGTGGAGAGGGACAAATCATCGTACAAATAAGACAATGTGTACAACGTGTACAACGCTGTTGGTGGACCCCTGTGTTCGGTGCTCGTTGGGTGCACATAGTCGCACGTTGAAAGGTGTTGCCTAGAATCGTTGTTGTGGACTTACAATGCATTGTAATGCACTGAGTGAAATATTGCAGCTAAAAGCAATGCATTCCAGTCAATGCATTACCTTTGGAACATGTTACTCCCAACACTGTGTACTGTAGTACTTGTCTTGGCTGGAGCTACATTTCCTTCCTGATTCTAAACTGGAGTTGGTTCATACAGATTCACACGTCATTTGCCGTCTGTCTGTATTTCTTATTGAAGTCAACGTGCCATTACTCACAGTTTGGCTGCTGTTCAAATATAATATCATGCGATTTTTAGACAGATTAATTTCTCATGCTCTTGTAGTAACACAATGCTGCCACAAGATGGTGACCAAGACACACACTGGAACTTGAGCAAACAGGCTGTGGCGTGTGACAGCATGGAACAGATACTTTGCATCGCTTACGTCTAGTTTAGATGTAATTCAATAAGGTGTGTTTGATTGTGTGTGTGTGTGTGTGTGTGTGTGTGTGTGTGTGTGTGTGTGTGTGTGTTACGGGGGTGAAGCCCTGTCCATGGGTTCTGGATGACTCATGCAGACAACAGCAGACCTACCCCGACCACCAGGGGAACATGTCTAAAAACAATCCAGCTTCACAATAAATGAGAGCTGACAGGAGACCGTTACCTCCACTTCTGTCTCCATGGAAACTTGCCTCGCTGGTCATTCTGTGGCTAAGAATGGTATAGACCGGAGAACACAGTCATCTCCTGTCTGCTTCCTCTATAAGGTGGTGTTCGTATCCCTACCGCTGAACTCATGATGTTTATGAGTTTATGAGATGTATTAACAGCCCCATGACCCGCTGAGTGACTGAGTGGAATTCACTTGTCACCTAGTTCTTGGAAGAGGTGGGAGGGACGTCTGAGTGTGTGTGTGGAGATACTTCTCCAACCAGAAGATGTGACCAAACAAAAGGCCCGCTGTCACTAGGAGTCGTACTCTCGGTAACTGACGAGTATGATGCCCTCTAAAGATGTACAGAATGCAGCCCCCCCCCTCCGTTCTTTGCTGTGGTTGCATAGCAACAGAGGAGCCGCTAGCTCCAGTTGTGTTGGTGGTGGGAGCGTGGTGCACAGGGAGGCGCTGGCTCCAGATTAAGGCTGTCTCGGCTTCAATTATGAATGGGGCTCCGTTGCCACGCGGTTCCAAAATGGCACCAGTCAGAGTGATAAGACGTTGAGGAAATCTTTGGTAACTCCTTTATTTCTTCTCCCTCTGGGAATGCTGAGTTGACTTTAATCAGAAGTATTGAACTTCAATGATTAGAGGAAGTAAATGAATAATTAACTGGGGGAGGAGGAACGGTTGTGATAAGACCCTTGTTGATGGGAATATGTGAGGTTAATGACTGGGGTCAGTGGGAGAGCCAGCACTTCAGCAGTTAATGGACATTATTGTATGGTGAAATGAAGTGGAAGTGGAGGGGGGAGGGGGCTGTCAGACTGCCTTCTATTCAACTCAGAGTCTCACGTGCACAAACATTTCAATGTGGTGAAATCTAGCTGCTGTGAGAAATGACAGTAAAAGACCATCTCTGTTCTCGTTCACGCCCACTGAGGAAGAACCACTCATCTTCTGTAACTTGTATTTTTATTATTGCAACCAACTGGAAGACAATACATCACATAAACATCATTGTAGTTTTTCAGAAAATGGGAAACAAAATAAAACAACATTTATATATTTTTTGCCACAGTATTGGACAACGTTGATATTTACATGTAGTGATGAGATAGGTCTTGAAATCATTCTTTGGCAATATGATTGCACAATAAGGAGAGAATTGAACATTTGCTGAGAAAAACAAACAAAAAACAACATCTGGGTGCACGCTGCATCACATGTCACGGATCAATGACGCCTTTGCATTTTGACATCGCTAACCTATGGCTTTCCTGTACCCACGTCCGACAGCCACGAACATAATGGCAGCATTGATGGCAGACTGTTTAGTTGAAAGACAAAAAATGAAATAAAGTAAAAAAAAAAAACCAAACAAAAACGCATAAAAAACATCAACAAACAAAAAACAAACCTATTATTCTCTTTTCACTGTTTGTTTGGCAGGTTTGAGAGGAAACCTTCAGGCAGTGAGGCTTCAAACCGTCTCCATCATATACTGTTAATAACGTCTTTCCAGAACTCTGGGTCACAGGTTCATCCTTCCTGACTGTCACTGAGTGAGTCAGAGGGAAAGAAGTTGGTTGCTAATGTAAACAGCACCCCCCCACACACACACCTGTTGTAAATACAGCAGAGCTCTGGACCTGGGAGTTGTCACACAGATATCAGACCAGAGACAGAACCCGACCCTGACTGACCCCAGCTGTTTTATGTCGCCATGGAAACCACACCGAACGCACAGCCAGGGATGCTGTTACAGGTGTCAGAGAGTTTGGTTCAGTGACAATCACTCATCATCTGGCGCTCAAACCTCTTCTGACACCACTGTGACCCCCCTCGCATGGAGGAGAACTGAACCCCTACCCAGCGGGGGCAACGAACCTGCCCCTGTGATCAACTGTGACCGTCAGCCTCCGTCTCTGATCTGTAGACTGATGACGTCCATAAAACACAGGATTCTTTGACTCAAACAACACTGAATGTTCCTTTTTTGAAATCTGTCCCGACTTCCGTCTTCATTCCTCGCTCCTTTTCTTTTTTTTTTGAAGATATGAGGTTTGAGGACACCAACAAACGTTCTCATGCCCGTCTGTTCCACACACTTACACTGAACGATGCAGATGGAAAATAAGGACAAATGTACATGAACACACACAGGAGGGGAACAAAAACAACAATACTGTCATAAATAAAGACTGGAACGTTCTGTGGACTCATGTCAGAGACCACAGAGGTACTGAGGGCAGGCACCGTGTTAAAGGGTGTGTGTTCCTGGCCACATCAACACACACACACACACACACACACACACACACACACCACACACACTCTACAGATGTGTTGTGAAAGAGCACGGGGGTTTAACACTCAACACTGAAACCACTGCACGGGCTGCGACAAGACGGACGCCCACCCGCCGAGAGGCGATGCAGCTGGAACTGAAGCGTGTTCTCCTGAAGATCTTTAAAGCCCGCTCACAACCCAAAAGGAGTCAAAAAAACAAAAAAAAAACAAGTCAAGATAATCACGGGTAGAAGAATTGGCGGCAAAACTTTTTTTCTTTCCTCTAGGATCAAGGTTTATATGAAAATAAGTCATGCTTCATGCTAAATACATTGTTTATCTTACATGATCTTTGAATAAAAAAGATTTGCTTTGTATCTTATTTACAAGCACCCATGCAATATAACTGAGAAAGTCCTGCAGGTCAAATTGCTTCAATTAAGAAAGGAAAAAAATAAAATATTTTCTAACCTTTTTACAGAGTTGTCCAAACGGGACAAATTGCTTATATCTTCATGAGGGTAGAGTGAGAATCGACAGACACAAACAGAACGTCCTAACCCACAGTTCGTGTGTATATAGTTCTCTGACGGGGGTCCGATGAGGAGGGAGGGCTACTGGGAGCTACGGTATCTACACCGGGTGTCTACGTCGATGGACAGGAGTACCGGGGAAGGGTCGGGGACGCTTACGTATGCAACAACAACAACAACAAAATGAAGGAGATATTGCCTCAGACCCGGCACACTACCCATCTTTATGGTGATAAACATGAGCTTCTTTTCAGTTTTAATAGATCTTTTCTTAAATACTATGAGTGCTCTTCAAATAAACCATGTCTTGACCCAGGATGCTTTGACTATAAGTGGCGTAAAATAACCTTAAGTGCATGAATATATATCACATTGGGTTTTACAATTGTTTTGACACCTCAGGTCTTTCTCTCAAGCTCTTCTGTTTCTTTTTTCTGTTTTTTGTTTTTTTTTGTTTTTTGTCAGCTGTGATATCGGCTACATGAAGCAACCTGGTCGCTATTCTTTGGCACAGTCTCACATTTGTGCTCGTGGATGTAGGAGAGTGATGCCAGCGAGCGGCCCAGTCGTCGTGGTAACGGGCTCGTGTCGCCGTCCTCGTCGGCATCACTGCGAGATTGCTACAGATTGACATAGAAACAGACAGGTAAGACAAACGACAGCCGTCCTCTGCTCACGTCCTTCAACGCCCCCTCGGTGTGACTGCTCGTGTCCCACGTGTCCAAATTAGTGACAAAACATGCGTGTTTTTTTGTTTTCTTTATGGCTTTCATCCCCTTTTAAACAACAGAAACAACAAAGACACATGAGAAATCACCCATGAACGTTAGTGTCGCTGAACATGTAGGAAAACATTGATTTTTGATATTGCCACAAAGAAGTAGGATTCACCTAATGCCCTGCAGATAGATAGAGGGAGATGACACGAGTCCGTCGAGTCTGACGCCGTAGTAACGATACCTGTCGACCTAGTTGTGTGTTGTTTGTGTCCGTGTGTGCGTGTGTACACCTGTGTACAGTCTGCACGTGTGTGCGTGCCTCTGTACTCGTTAGTTTCTGAGGGCCTCTTTCTGCTCCTTCTGGCCCTTGGCGGTGCGGTTTGTGATGTTGTTGAGGCAGGCTCTGACCCCCGCCAGGTGGAGCAGCGACCCCGCCGCCTCCTTCATCTCCTCGTCGTCGCTCTCCGGCGGCTTCTCTACCGCCGCCGCGCGCCGCTTCTTCAGCGGTAGTGTGTCGCTAATGCCCCTCGCTCGGGTTTTGGTCCACGGCAGACTGCTTCCTGCCAGAGTCCCGGCCACTGCCCCCAAAGTACGTCTCTGTCCGCGCAGGGGCTGCTGGGAAATGTAGGCAGCGGCGATGTGCGAATCCAGCGGGATCTCCCGAGGCTCGGGTTTGACGTCCGACTGGATCTCCACGGCGATGATGTCGTCGTCGTCCAAGGGAGAAGAAGAGCCTGCCATCTGGGGGGAGCACAGCCTGCTGGGGGATTTGGCCGTGCTGTAGGTGTGGTCGTCCTGGAGGTCCTCGCCGCAGGGGGGGGGCGAGTAGCGGGATGGACTGTCCTGTCCTCGGTTCAGATAATCTCCCAGGGAGGATCTGAAACACAGCAGAGAACCCAGTTATCAACACTGAACGAGAACCAGCTGGGGGGGGAAGGGGGGGCAGAGTCCCTCCTTCTGTTGGGAGGTGCTCTCTCCCTCTCTCTCTCTTTCTCCCTCTCTCTTTTACCCTCTCTCTCCGTCTCTCGCCATCTCTCCCTCTCTCTCCGTCTTTCTCCCTCTCTTTTACCCTCTCTCTCCGTCTCTCCCTCTCTCTGTCTCTGTCTTTCTCTCTCTCTTTCTCCCTCTCTCTTTTACTCTCTCTCTCTGTCTCTCTCTCTCCGTCTCTCTCCATCTCTCCCTCTCTCTGTCTCTCCGTTTCTCTCTCTCTCTCTCTCCGTCTCCCTCTCTCCGTCTCTCTCCATCTCTCCCTCTCTCTGTCTCTCCGTCTTTCTCTCTCTCTCTCTCTCTCTCTCTTTCCCTCTCTCTCTCTCCATCTCTCCCTCTCTCTGTCTCTCCATCTTTCTCTCTCTCTTTTACCCTCTCTCCCTGTCTCTCTCTCTCTCTCTCTCTTCTCTGTCTCTCTCTCTCTCTTTCTCTCTTTCTGTCATGTCCATACATATTTCTCATCTCACACTCTTGCATCTTAAAAAGTCCGACTCATTTTCATCTCTCTACCTGCACATTTGTCAGGCGACACGCTGCAGCTCTCGTCCACGAGGTTGAGGAGCTTGGTCAGCACGTAAAGGTCACA
>CAAKHB010006984.1:8334-27914 GCA_901007665.1 Aeoliscus strigatus
GATTTATTAATGTTTACTGGGCGCACACACACACACACACACACACACACACACACACACACACACACACGAAAGAAAGGGAAAAATCGAAAGGGCAGTATGTTTAATCCTGTGGGACTGCATTTTAGCTGCAGCAGTCTTAAGACACAGGATGAGAGAGGGAGGGAGAGAAAATGATGACGAGCTGGGAGTCAAGTTGGTGTCCTCAATCCAACTAAATCTCCCATACCCTTATGGTTGACACACATACACACACCATAAATGAGAAAGTGCCATACTTGTTTTACCTTTTTTATTTTAGCAGTGCTTATGTGCGTTGTCATTATTGTTGTTTATATTACCCACAATGCAACTTGACCACTGACATTCCATTTGGGTGTAGTGGTATCTGCTGACGTAATCTCATTCAAAGAGTGAGCAATCAAGGTCAAGTGGCGTTATTCACACACGTTTTGGTGCAATGCTGAAACAACAGTGTGTGTTTTCTTTGTCATTGGGCAGTAGTTCTCATATGGGCATATATATAGGCTCTATGTTGATTTTGTAAAAGACTAAAACAAAGGTTCAGGTGTTGCTTATTGTAATAAGCAATTCCTTCGTACGTGACTTGTGTTTTGATAATCATTTCTTAAATCTTCTAAAAAAGATCAAATCTAAGTGTCAGTGTGGTGTGGGTGAAAGAGTCATCATTAAATCAGTGTTCAGTATATTAGGTGCAACATGTAACATTTATCCCATGTAAATATATGCAAATTGAAAAACAAAACCCACAATGTGCATTAATAGTTTGAATTTAAATATTTAGTTTCACCACTGTTACAGTGTTTTCCAAGGCTTCAGGCAAAATAGTGTGGGAAGTAAATGGGTGTGGTGAATATCTATAAAACTAATGTTTTCAACCCGAGTGAGCTGCCCCTTCAGAAAATAAACTGTGAATTCGCTTAAACACATTTTGGGTTTTCAATAAAGACATGCACTTGTCCAAGGGAATGAAGTCCTGTTGGTTCGTTTTCCCATTGTGCTTGCCTCTGACATTTACTGGTTTTATTGCTCTATCAAGTAACAGTGTGACCGTTTGAAGTGGAATCCGCCCCGTTAGTTTTGCGACAATCAAGAAGTGTGAAAACGGGACAACCCTCCTCTGCATTTGTTTCTGCTCGTTACTCATGTAGCTATCCTGTGGTCACTGATCTCAGTCTGTGTCCTGTAAACCATTGATCTTTGTTGTTTTCCCACGTTTGATCCTTCCCTCTCACTGCTTTCCAGCCCACTGCCCTCTGAGCCTTCAGCACACGCGTAGAAAAACGGTACACACTTACTGTACATATTGAAGCACTTAAGTATTTCGTCCACAAGCCAGGACATTATCTTTCTCATTGCCCTCATGCACCGCCAGTGCTCACACTACATTTTGATACATACACGTTCACACATGCCCACACACAATGGACAGATGGGTGCTAAATAAATGGTAAGGAGATGGTGTAAGGTTTACCAGTCACAGATAAGAGCGTATATTAATGTAAGAAACATGCTTCTTAAGCAGTGTGGTTGTTCAAACGTGGCCTAGACAATAGAGTCTGGGCTAAATGGCACTTCAGTGTTGGGCAATATTTAGCACATGGTGGATGTGATTTCTGAGGTGTTATGTATTCATGTATATGGACCTTTGACCTACTTTGATCTTCTTATCTCTGATAACTGGCGCTGTGGCTTAGTTGGTTAAAGCGCCTGTCTAGTAAACAGGAGATCCTGGGTTCGAATCCCAGCAGTGCCTTTTCTGCAATGGGTGCAGTTTTAATTGTGAAGTTACAGCTCCAATATTAGATTTGTTCGTGTTGACTTGTTTCGAACCAGATTTGATTCTTTCAACTATATCTCTTCACGACTAGTTAAGAAATAGAAGTTAACTATTTCAATGTAAAGGTAGCTGATTAGAGTGTTTGCAGCTCGCCACTTCAGTGTGAACTGGATAGTTACAGGCTGGGTTTGTTGCAAGTGGGTGCACGTACAGTGGGCAACGGAAAGTATTCAGACCCCTTGAAATTTTTCACTCTCTGTGTCATTGCAGCCTTTTGCCAAAGTCAAAAAATTTCATTTTATTTCTCATTAATATACACTCAGCACCCCATCTTGACAGAAAATAACATAAATATATATGTTATTATTATATTATTATTATTAATAGTGGCTTCAGAACAACTCTGTGACCGTTCTTGACTGGCCCAGCCAGAGCCCTGACCTAAACCCAATAGAGCATCTCTGGAGAGACCTGAAAATGGCTGTCCACCAACATTCACATTCCAACCTGACAGAACTGGAGAGGATCTGCAAGGAAGAATGGCAGAGGATCCCCAAAGGAGTGAAAACTGCATCATTCACAAGAAGACTAATGGGTGTACTAGCTCAAAAGTGTGCTTCTACTCAATACTGAGCACAGGGTCTGAGTACTTATGACCATGTGATATTTCAGTTTTTCTTTTTTATTAAATTTGCAAAAATATCTACATTTCTGTTTTTTTTTCTTGCACGTTCCAAGTTGTGCTTGGAATGTTTCGTCTGGACTGACTTTAAATGGATTTGATTCACATAGAAATCTTTCAACTCATCTATCTGCTCCGCACTAGTTAACCAATAGAAATGAGCTGTGAGCAGATGAATGTGGTTGTCACAAGGAACACAACCGGACTCTGGATACAAAAATCATGCCCCTTGTGAGGCTCGAACTCACGACCTTCAGATTATGAGACTGACGCACTGCCTACTGCACCAACAAGGCCTTGTTTTTGTAGTCCAATAGGTTTGGAGGCTGTCAAGCTTTTCAACCACCATTACAACGCTGTGGCTAATGTGGTTGTTTGGTTACCAGGAGATCCTAGTTCAAATCCCAGCAGTAACTTTTATCCTATGTATAGTATTCAATATTAACTTCAGTAAAGTTTACACCTACCTACAGGCGTTCTTGAGTATTTGGATTCATTTGCTGTTGGTCTGTCAGGTGTATGTTTGAATGCAAACTGATGTTGTTGGTCAGTGGTCCTAAATACTGCTATAAAAAGATACTGCCCCATGTGAGGCTCACACTCACAACCTTCAGATTATGAGACTGACGCGCTGCCAACTGCACCAACGAGGTCCTGAGCTCATTGTCCAATACATTTGGAGTTGGTCAAGCCGCTCAACCACCCAGGTCTGGATATATTGGGTGTTGACTGGTTACAAAGGCATGTCATGAAACGTACATTATGACGCCTTGGCTAAAGGGGTTGTTTGGTTATCAGGAGATCCTGAGTTCAAATCCCAGTATAGGGATATGGTATTCAACATTAACTTCACTAAAGTTGACACCTACTTATCAGCATACATTTGTACTGAACCTTCAGTGGAATTTCAGTAGTTTTTGGTCTGTCAGGTGTATGCTTGAATGCAAACTGATATTGTCCGTCAGTGGTCCTAATTACTGCTTATAAAAGCACACTGCCCTGTGTGAGGCTTGAACTCACGACCTTCAGATTATGAGACTAACGCGCTGCCCACTGCGCCAACAAGGCCTGATGACATCTCATCTGTTTTGTAGTCTGGAGTTAGGCGGGTGGGTGACATGGGATAACATGTATGGGGGGGGACTTAAACACTCAACATTTGCTCTAGTCTCCTGTAGATCTTTGTCAGATACAAGTCTGTATGTTTGACTTAAGCTTTGTGTGGATCACAGTGGAACAAGCTCAGAATTAAAAAGTAGCCTTTGTCTGGAAAAAAAACGGCAAAAATGAAGATTGACAAGAAGCCCTGTTCTATTTATTTGGGCTGGGAGGATTGGAAGTAAATATGCTGTATACATGTAAAAGTGTCATTCCCAAGTGTTTTTCCTTCCCACTCATTTGAGGCAGTTTAGTTTCCTTTGTTCTCTTTGCCACTAATCAGTAATATTTAATTTAATATAATATGATATTTACCAAAATAACCTCTTTTTTCTAAATTACATGTGGCTAGTGAGGACTGTTGCACAGTTCCAAATAGGCCACAGTGATGAGCTTTATTTTCTTTAATCACATCTATTTATCTGTCTGTGTAATCTACTGAATGTTCTGTTTTTCATTCTGCACATACTTGTGCTGTGATAAGAGCTATGTCTCTGCCAGGAATTGGCAAGGTCTCTGTGTTAAGCTGTAAACAATCCAGAACATCATTTTAATGTTAATCTACAACACCTTTTTATATAAATGCCCGCCATTATATCTCTTTCTTTGTCTGCAGGAGCTACAGTCTGAAGAAGGGGCAGCTGGAAAAGGACTATGCACAGGTAGGACTTACTTATTGTCCCTCTTACTGAATACATTTTTAGCACCAACATAGCTGAAGTTGCTAGCTCAATTCTGAAAGTATGTACAGCACATTGAACAAATTATACCGAAAGGAGAAGAAGGACATGGATGGACAAATGGCAGGGCTCTTAAAAGGTCCATTTGGAATGAGACCACCTGCGGTGCAGACAGCAGCATGCTTCAGTTTAGTAATGGAGTAATTGGCAACATATTAGTTCATAAAATTAATCTGATCCAATTCCAAGATGAAGTCACACTAGTGCTTGAACTTGACATCCACCCATAGCATCTGATGTCATTGGCATACATAAAACTTTATGCCACAACTTCCCAAGCTACTGTCTAAAAGCATTTTTTGGCAGACAGATACAAACAAAATTCAGCAAAAAAGGACACTGTATTTCTTGCGTGACCTTTGAATAGACTGAGAAAATAACAGGGTAATTTATCACTCAGTGTCTGATTGATGTCTATATGTCTGATTATGGTTGAACTTTTCGAGGAATGTGTTGTCTGTCGTACATTGAAATTGCTAGATGAGGCCATCAGACTGCATTCCACTAGTGGACATTTAGTTACTATTCATAGAGTTGGGATTGGTGCAGCTGTGCACAGCTGTGTGCCTTGAATTCAAGCTTCTGTATTATGAAATTATTGTCACCACTTTGTAGTGTGCAGCAGATTTGTCTGGACACATCTAACCCAAACTACATCACTGTGGGCTGCTTCACTGTTTAAGTAGAGAGCGTCTGCAGTCCACGAGGAAAAACAATGACTGACTTTGATTGTATTTTGCTGCAGCTCAGCTCAAGCCACTTTCATATGCATGTTCTCTCTCTCTCTGTCGCTTGCTCTCTTTCTCTCTCACACACACACACACACACACACACACACACACACACACACACACACACACACTGGGTAATTCACTCTGGTATTTTAATGAAAGTTCTTCATACAGCTTCATACAAATAATCCTAATAGAGATGGAATGAGGTGATGAAGAAAGTGAGGGAGGTGATTGTGCATATATGGAGGTTTCTGTTGGCAACACTTCGTCATTTCAGGTTTTCACTCAGTGTCACTCTTTCACATTTTGTCTTGCACTCCTGCTTATTGCCCTGTCTTGTTCACCTTAGAAATAATGGTTGCCTAGCAACAACTCCATCATAAGTAGGATGCACAGATTTTCACTCATAATTTTAGCTTTGTGTGAGTGTGGGGAAAGACATATTTGTATATATCAGTTTTCTTTGATGATAACGAGCCATGACGGCTTGTAACAGAATTATTTTTACCTAGTGAGTCTGCTGGGAGTGTGTCCTCGAGGCATCATGTGGTCCTGGGAATGCTGTGGTCTAAACTACCACAGATGTGTCCATGAATTATTTGACTTAGATTAGATCAAATGATAGATTTTATTATGGCAATAGCATTGCAACCATGAACCATACAGTCACAAAGATGTATGTATGTGTGATGTGTGATTGTCTTCAACAAGTTAACTGGCACCACGATTTATGGGGTTCCACTGGAAGACAGTCTTCAGGGTTATGTCTGCCCTCGACCATTTGAACAAAAAAGAACGGGAAATGAGCAGAAGTGTGGTGTGGAGAGGACCAAAGGGAGCAAGGACACTGAAGACACTGTCATTTACAGTCAACCTCTGTCCTTTCAGCGTGTCAGAGCGGATATTCTCTGAGAAAGTCAGCTCCAATTAACCTGCTGTCTTCAATCAGAGGTCCACATTCTCTCCCTCTCTCTCTCTCAGGAATATCAGGATTTTTTCTCATTATTTCCCTCCCACAATCAACATTACTGGCATAGTTTTAGGCCAGGGTCACTCTGGACTGTACTGCCCAAAAAGGCTGGCCTGCTGTGGCTGTTGCTGTGTCTATGCTTGTGCACTGGAAATCCACTGTTATGTTGGCTTTACTGTGCCTCTCATGGTCATAGTTCTCCAAACCAAATAAATTGTGAATTGTTGAGATTCATTTTATGCAGTTGACTGACAAAAAGTCAAGCACTCTCTCTTCTCCTGACTTACATTTGCTGCGGTTGTTCTTCATGTTTTACAACGGTGCAAACATTTTAGGCAGGTGTAAAGGTACATTTAGAATGTTGTTTGGAAGGCAAAGGATGTTCATTTTACATTTTTGTGAAATCTGTGAACACATTCTTAGTTTATCACCTGTATTTTCAGATTACAGGATTTTTCTGTGGTACCTTTATTACTTCAAGTGATCATTGACCAACAACAAGTTGTCCACTTGTGACTGGATCTGTCAGGTGTGACTGCGGACTTAGGGACAGGGAGAGGCTCACACATCTGGAGTGAGTCAGTCAGTCAGTCATTTAAGTGGCATCTAATTAGGGTGCTAATCCCACTGTACTGGTTTTGGTCAGGCTAGTATATCCAGGGGTAGACCCACAACACATTGGGGGGATTGTATTGCTCAGCTTGCCTTGGAATATCTTGGGGTTTAGAGGAGAACCTAGAGAGCTTTGCTGGAGATAACCTAAGGGTTGCTCAAGAAATGTGCTGCCACTGTGACCCGGCACCAGAGCAGCAGTTGAAAATGGGTGGGTGAATTTTTAAGGAGAAATAAAGAGCGTGGCCTTCATTGTTGCAGACCAGATATTGTTGTTTAAAACTTAATGAAATTCTTTACAAAATATGCCCATTTTCACATCGAATCAAGCCCAGTAATTGTGCACACATAGATATTCTCCTAAGAAAGACAAAACCTCACAGCCTCACTTAGAGCACTGTGCTTTTTCAGTGATAAATACAACTTACCTAATAATTGTGCACACAGTGTAGTTTTTGTTGCCTGCATTTATGAAATCGTTATTTTTTTGGGAGAGCAATCCAATCCTATTTGACAGACAGGATGAGAAAGTGTCATTGCCTTATTGTCTCTCTCTCTCTCTCTCTCTCTCTCTCTCTCTCTCTCTCTCTCTCTCTCACCCACCCCTCTCTCCCTCCCTCTCTTCCTCCCTGTCCCTCTTTTTCTCATTAACAAACCCTTCCATAAGTATGATAAGTATGATATACAATACAACCTTCTCAATACACCATTTTCTGTCTTTATACGATCTTTTCTAAACAGCTTAATTATGTTATCTGCCTCCCTCTGTGTTGCTCCTCTACTATTTATCTTCTTCTTATCCTTTGGCTTTACCTCAGCTTATGCAGCAGATGTGGACGTGAAAGATATCCGAATCCAACACACACGCAAAGAAGGCGGAAGGGCTTTGGGATGAAGAAGTGCAGACAGGAAGAGCCAGGAGAGAAAATCAAGAATATTGATTTGAGAAGAAGTTGAGAAAGTATGGGGGTTGGTGCAGACGCAAACAGAGACAGGGCGAGATGGCATGATCGAAAGTGACTTATCAACAGACAGATAAAAGTGAAGGGTGAGAATAAACAGAGCTGAAGTATCAAGGTGACTGTCTGCAAACATCGACTGGTTGTGCAGCTGGTGAATCAATGGCAGCATTAGGCTTGTGTGGCTATTAATGAAGTAAGCATGCTAATTCATATTCACTAATTAATTCATTACCACCTTAATGTGCGGCTGGAACACGCTTCAGTTGTGGAAAATTAACGTACAGATCTACAGTAGATATGACTGAACCCAGTATCCACAGGTTTTGCAGTAACAACCATATTCTGATTTCTAATTATAGTGTAAAATTTGTGCAAATCTGCATAATTTAGAAAATGTCAGAAATAAATAAATCTACTACATAAAACTACATAAAAGTGTTGAGAATTGTACATCACAATGAAAGACTACTAGCCTATTCATTTACAAGCTTAAAATACTAAAAGACACACATTGTAACTCCACAAACTCCACACACAGGATACAGGCACACACACACACACACACACACACACACACACACACACACACACACACACACACACACACACACACACACACAGTCTCAATAGGAAATCCGGCTGTCTGAGTACCTGAGGTGGCAAAAACAGGATATGTGTGTGTGTGTGTGTGTGTGTGTGTGTGTGTGTGTGTGTGTGTGTGTGTGTGTGTGTGTGACAGTGAGGGAGAGAGAGAGAGAGAGAAAGAGAAAGAGAGTGTGCATGTGAAGGAGTCGTCAACAGGGCTATAGCTATTTACCGTTTAGGTGGTTGTCAGGTTAAGACAGAAGAGGATGGTCCAGTTGATGAAAAAAGAGGTAATGGAGCGAAGAGAGGTTCAGGGAGCGTGAGAGAGGAAAAACAATAGTGCATACGGGACAGAAAGTAAAGGCTGAAGAATCAATACAGGCAGAAATAAGTGAATAGAGGAAGCAAGAAGGAAACAGTGAGGGATAATGAAAGAGCATCAGAGTTGAGTCAGAACGGAGGCTGTCACTCAGTGGACACACAGCGGTCAGCCTTTGCCAAGCGTAGCTGTCATCATGTTCACTCACATTACAAATCTGTCACATTAGACTGGTTTCTATGTGTGTATTTGTAATACATGTCTAGTTACGCAGGTAGTCTGCGTTTCAACGGGGTCTCAACAGAATGTGGTCTGAAGACAAGATCACTGATAATAAACACCAGATTAGCCTGGATTGGATGGATAGTAGGGCTGGGCGAAATCTCATATTTTCATATGTTACGGTATTGGTCCCCTTTGCCTGAAACACCTGTACTGAATCACATACTGAAAGGTGAATCTGAGTCATTGGTTCATTCCCTGTGAACGAGTCGACTTATACCAATCACTCACTGAAAGCGAAACTTACACTGAAGCATTAGTCGTGCTACCAACTTAGCGTCTTTGTTGCTATATTTAGCGAGTATTCAGACCCCTAGCGACCAGTGACAAACCTACCGACTTTTTCTGGTGTTGACTCTCTGGCGTCTTGGAGACTGACATGAAAACACATATTATTCTCCAAATCCAGCTGTTAAAATCCGCGGTCATCCCTGTCATTCAGTGATGACATTATTGCCATGAAGCTAAAAATGGCTTTCAGTCCATATCGCCTAGAGCCTAATCAATAGAAGAACTACCTTCTTTAGATCCTGATGGGGTTGTTGTATTTTGCTATGAACTGTTTTATTAATGAGGATTTACTCTGGCCCCCACACATACGATTCACACAGATATGCTAGGACACCAGGGATGAGTGTGTGCGAGTTATCACTACTGACACAGTGACCCACTCTTGAAGATGTAGGTTACGCTTTCTCACAGCCCTCTGGTTTTGACTGGTACACAGAGGAGCTGACTGCTGCTGATGGAAGCAATGACTAATAATTCACTTAAAGAGAAAGCTTTGGTATCTTTAGCATTCCTTTGTCAGTCTCTATGGAGTGTGGAAATTCTGAACCAGAATTTGTGTTTTCAGGCACTGCAGAAGTTGGCCAGTCAGTACCTAAAGAGGGACTGGCCTGGAATCAACCCTGATGACCAGAGAACTGACTACAGGTGTGTGTTTGACACAAGTAGATAGACATGTACATATTGCATACACATACAAGTTAATTTTAGTCACTATAATCCGATTCTGTTGGATCGCAGCAAGATTTAATTTATTCCCTAAGTCGAGTCCATTTATTGGTGTTTAATTAAGCTTTTGTTGATCCTCGACTCACTCATGCACACATCAGCATGTGCGTGTAAAAATAGTTCCCAGACATATAGACTGTACAAGGGTTGAGTTTGCTTAGATTTCTACCTAGTTTGTGTCAGATGGAGGAGGCTTTACAGAACAGCAACAGTGCACTGAGAGTTTTCTCTCCCGTTAGGAATGTGTATGCAGTGTGGAGGTCCTACTTAGAAGGTACAGTGCAGGTGAGCCAGTCCAGGCTAAATGTGTGCGACAACTACAAGAGTCAGGTTTCTGAGCCTGCTAAGACCGTCAGACTCTACAAGGAACAGCAGCTAAAAAAGGTGAGTAGATGCATGCATAATCTCCCGTAGGAATCTTTGTTCTCTTCTTCTCTGCTGAATAAGCATAACTTGTTTTTGCTTACAGTCTGTTTTCCCTTTTTTTCCCTCCCATAAAGACCATTGATCAGTTGAGTGGCATTCAGGCAGAGCTGCAGGAGTCAGTGAAGGAGTTGGCCAAAGCAAAGAAAAAATACTACGACTGTGAGCAGGTGGCCCACGCTGTACGGGAGAAGGCTGATATAGAAGCCAAGTAAGTTCACTGTGGTGTGATTCTGCAGTGAAAAATGAGCCTGCAGTCAGTATCAATGTGACAGGAGAGCAAAACGAGCGCAAACGACAGTTGATGGGGCCACAGAGAATTTGAGTTTCTCAGAAAGAATCAAATATTTTCATGTGTACAATGGAAAAGCAGTATAATTGCTGAGTGCTGTTTCTCACAGCCCCAAGAGTAGCGACGGTGATATTTTCACTCGAATGAATTCTTAGTGCCCACATTAACTGGTCACACAACTTTCTTCTGTTCTCTATCGATCAGTGGAAAATCACAGCTAGAGAACTGCTTTTCTGCTTTGCCATTGTGTGTGTTTTAGTGGGGAAGAAGGGTGAGACATCAGTCACTGTCAAACTCAAAGAACACAAGAACAGATGCAAAGAAACACACACACACACACACACACACATCATAACACCTCACAGACCAGTCACTGACGGACATGTTCACGCACTTGATGCTGTTTTCATTTCTCCGTATGTAGACCACGCATCAAATTACATGACAGGTCCCTCTGATTTCGCCGTGAACAAATCATAGTGTCCCTGCTTTCAATCTTTGACTGTAGGTCTTCGACTTATTGTGATGGATCAGTCGCTAGTCTTTTCTCTTACACCACTGTTAATGTGCATATACTGTGATGAAACAGAAACATTTAACACAGCACATGTACTAATGTACTATGTTTGTTATTTACACGTGAAGTCATTTAGGAATGTCTCTACCTGATTTTGATGTCAAGAGATTCATTAAGATGAATGTCCTGATGTTTCCTGTTTCAGGTCCAAACTGGGTCTTTTTCAGTCAAGAATTAGCTTGCAGAAAGCAAGTGTAAAGGTAAGACAAAGTCAACACATCATGTATGCTGAAGGCAAATTTCTTAGAAACCATGATACAAAAAAAATGAAACAGAATGAGTAGTTGTTCCAGTTGATATCTTCAGTGAGCCCAAAGAACCCAAAATGGTTTGTTCCACTTGAGGCTTAAAGCAGAGGTGTCAAAGTGCGGTCCTGGAGGGACGCTATCCTGCTGGTTTTAGATGTCACCCTGCCCCTACCTCACCTGAATCAGTCTCTGTGAAGTTCTGGTGAGGCCTGGTAACGAGCTGCTGATTTGAATCAGGCGTGTAGGAGCAGTGTGACATCTAAAACCTGCTGGATAGCGGCCCTCCACGACTGGAGTATGACACCCCTGGCTTAAAGCTTCAGTTTAACTACAGTGTGGTAACTACATTGTTGTCTGTAATTCTATTTTTTCAGTTGAAAGCTAAAAGAAGTGACTGCAACTCAAAGGCGACCCAGGCCCGGAATGACTACTTGCTAACGCTGGCTGCTGCTAACGCTCACCATGACCGCTACTACCATACCGATCTACTGCACTGCATACAGGTACTTATACAACTGGAACCACAAGGAAACTCCACTCAAGGAACCTCTCAAGATATTTCCGGACCCATAGCTTCATTCAAATGATGTAGAAATCACAGGGATGAAACACTCCAATGTGCTACTATCAAGTCTATTACTACGAGTACAAGCTTAAAGGTTTAACACACTGATAATATCCAGAGGGATATTGCCAAGAATGGAATTGTCCTACAATTCACTGAAATAAAATGGGTTCCTTATCGGTGCAGAGAGCTGGACTCCCTTTCAGCAGCAGGGGAAAGAAATCAAACTTGACAAAGTGATGATTGCACAGTTTAGAGTCAGTGAATTAATGCTCTGCTTCGGGCTTTTTTGAAGTAAAGTCCCGCTAAGCAACCCTGGTCTACTTAGCAAATGATCGGTAGGCATGAAACTGTAATTTTGTTATGGTGACTGAACTATAGCAAGAGCAAATGGATGTTTACAAGGCTTTCGGGGAAAGGTTTTCATTACGAGCATTATTAAGCAAATCTGAAAGCACAGCATTTAAATAAACCAGCGACAGAAGTACCAGTCTAAATGTGACAGCAGCTTGTCTCGCCTAGCTGCCACGACACGAGTTTCAGCTGTGTGAACATGCATGTGAATGTGCTCTGATTAACTTTGAGGTGCTATGTAAGTGCATCTTACTCTCATCCGTTTTTTAACTCTTTCGCCATTTTGTTATTTCTCTCTCTTTCTGCTTCCCTTCTCTTTCTCTGTGTCTCTCCTTGCTTTCTCCCTCTCTTTCTCATACCCTGCCTGAGGGTGTTATGGGCATCTATACTATCCTGAATAATGGATCCTCAGCTCCTTGTGACAGAAGGACAAGACTGCAGGGACATATGCATACAAACACAGAATAAGAGAATAGGGGACACTGCTAGAGGAAATCAATCTGCTTGTCCATTTTCTCCTGTGTCCATTCTCTCTCCTGATGTCTAGCATTTGTCACCTGTCAGTCACAGTAACCAAAATACATCAACAGCAAAGTCAGGACAGTGTTTTGTGAAAGACCAGCATCACTGACAGACATAACCAACATGTTGAGGTGGTAGGTAGAAAGGTCTCACAACTTCAAAATGTTAATACTTAGGTGATAGTGGTGGAAAATGAGAATGGAAATCTGAATCTGTCACTTCATAACTACTACTGTCCTTGTCAAATGTGACAGCCGGCAGAACACACTGCTCCACATCTCCCTCTGCTGTTTGCAGCCGGTGCCATTGTCCCTTTCCTTCAGTTGATTCCCCTGTCAGACACACTCACATGACTAAACGTACATCTCCTGTCATTGGTCTGATTCATTGTGCTGCGATTGTTCTACAGACTGATGCAGTCATACAACCCAAACACACACACACACATACATCAACCCACTAACAATAATACAGGGCTTTTTCTGGAAGCTGACTCACTTCATTTCAGCACTACCGTAAATGGATTATAGAAAGGGAGAGAGAGAAGAAAGAGGGAGCAGGAAATGAGCAGTAATGATAAGGGAACATTCAGCAAGAAGTCAGTCAACAACCCACCCTTAATGACATAATTTCCCAGTAAATATTCCATTGTTTCATAAGTGCATGTGTGTAGATTCCTGAGTGTATGAGCTTTCAGAAAGTACTTTGGCCAGCGTGTGTGTATGTGTGTGTGTGTGTGTGTGTGTGTGTGTGTCTGTGGTCTGTGTGTTTTGTTGAATTGGAATCTGAACCCCGTCACCTTCCCCTGCAGCTGTGAGAACACTATCCAGAAAACACTTCTGACACACACACTTCTCCCAGAGAAATTCTTTCATACCGTTTGAAATCCTCTCTCTTCCTCCTTTTGATTCTTATCATCCTCAGCATTAGCTCTTTTTTCATTCTGTCTCTTTCCGCTCTGTCTGATCTGTTTTGGCAGTGTGGCCCACAGTTTGGCAGCATAACACCAGCTTCTCAAGGAAAGATGTTCATTTGGATCGCAGATATTCCATCAAACTTTTATACCTTAGTACACGCGAGTCATGATAATTAAAACATCTGTGCTCTCCTTCCTCTTGTTGATGTATCTCTCGATGCAGTTTAGGTTATCAGCGTCTCTGTGCTGTGCTATTGACAATGACAGACCAGTCAGGAAGTGTGCTTGTTTATGTATTTATGTATATGTAGACTTATATGTCTGTATTCATATGTGTGGCTTTTACTCTACTGATTTGGGTTACTCCTCCTCCTCCTCTTCGATCCATCTTTTTTAGTATATAACCACTCTACCATTTGTGTCTCCCCCTGTCCTCTAGGCCTTGGATGGTCACATCTATGAGCATGTGAAAGACTATCTTATAGCGCTTTGTCGTACTGAGCTCGAAGCATCACAAGCGACTCACAACACCTTCCAGTTCCTGCTAGACAAATCCACCAGGGTGAGTCATACAGAGAGACACACACTTATGTTTTCTGTGTTACTTTGCTCTTGTAGATTCTATATGTCAGTATATTTTATATCAGTGTTTGACTGCATTAAACTGTATTAAAACCTATTTTGTAGAATGTATGTCTCAAGGAAAAAGTTTAAGTGAGACCTTTATATTAAGAGTTGATTTGTTATCACATCATTGTCACATCACGGTGTGGAGAAAACTGTGCCGAGGTCTAGCATGCGCTAACGTTAGCATTTTTAATAAAAACAAGCTAATGAAAAGACCCGTGCAGAATCACAGTGTACAGACCACAGTATGTGCTGCGTGTCTGTAAAAAAGAGACAAACATCCTGGGTATTTGCAACATATTTAAAAACACATCTCAAAACAAACCAAAGTCAAACATCTGCATTCACATTCAGATTGCTACTAGCTTTCATCTGTGCCGTATGTGATGACAGAGACCCAGTCTGTACAAGGAAACTACTTCCCTGGAGTTAAATGAAATATTTGTGTGTTTATCTTAAAGTCGCCCTTTGGGATTTTCATGTCAACAGAATTTATTCTACATTCAACATCCAGTGTTTTTCATGGAAATGCATTGAGAACCCCCGGAGGTGTTTTCTCTCATAAAACATACATTAATTTACATTCATTTTTATTTGCAAGCTGTCTTTTGTCCTACTCTTACTTTGAACATCCAAATATCAATAATCAAAAGGATTAGGAAGTGCAAGGTGCATAAACCATATTGGATCGTCTTGTAAAGACGGATCGGCTTTGGCAGCTGTCATCATATTTGCAGTTGTGCCGTTAGGGAACATGATGTCCATACTAGTAACGCCTCTAACTGTATATATCTGGTCAAGCACTCACTCCGAGCAGGTTTTAAAGGTGCTTATAAACGTGAATTGCTCCTCTTCAGGGATCCATGATGAGCTTGGATTCATTGTGGCTGATTCCTGTGTACTTAAAGCAAACGTGTATATTAATGTGCAAGATTTAACTATATTGTGTGTCTCTTGCTCAGTTAATACAAGAGTTCAACCAGCAGCTGTTCATGCAGGAGAACCCAGTGTTTCATAAAGCACACGACTTCCAGTTCCAGCCCAGCGAATATGACACGGTGAGACACTCAAAATATTCAATTCAATTTATTTGTATAGCCCAACATCACAATTTACAATTGTCTCGATGGACTTTACAGTCCGCACATTGCTACACCCTCTGTCCTAAACCCTCAGTCAGGGTGAGGAAAAACTGCCCAAAAAAAACTTATAACAGGGGAAAAAGAGGCAGAAACCTCAGGGAGGACCGAAGACAGAGGGATCCCCCTCCCTGGGACGGACAGACCTGCAATAGGTGTTGCATGCACAGACAATGAGCATATAAACAAACAAACAAACAGTGAGTCAGCTTGTGAAGTCTGGAAGGTCCAAGAATGCATGTGAGGCAGTTCAGAGTCCAACAGTGTATTCACACACACATGCAGCAATGTGCCGATGTGTGTCAAGGTATTTGTTGTCTAACTTGTGTTGTCTGTATTTAAACCTGTGCACACAGCAGGGCAGTCCCTCACTCTTTCTGTGAAACATGGACACACTCACTCACAAAAAATTATCAGCCTCTTATGTTTTGACACGTGGGCTTTTTTTTCTTTCCCTGCTGTACAACATTTGGTATCTATCTGCTGCGTCATTGAAATGTAATTTCTGTACATTTAATCATTTGCTTAAAAGAATCAGAAATACATGTTGAGCTGAAAAGCTGCAAACCAGAGAGCCAGAGCTCTGATCATTTTTATTCCTCAGAGACAGCTCATTTGCTTTTTTCTTCCCAGCCTTTGCTTCTTTCTTTTTGACATTACGGCGTTGTCCTCGTCTTAACTAGTGTCTGGTGATAGTGTGTTAGCAGCAGAAATCGACTGCGTTCTAATTTTAATGCCTCATAATGTCTGTCCATTGGGAACATGTCTTTTTGACTGCTTCTTTTTTTTGTCATTTTCTTGAGACAGACTGAAAGTCTTTTTATAACAAATGGTTTCTGCATGGAAAAAAATGTTTGTTGTCAATTGATGAGGGTCTCTGCAACCACAATGTGGCAGTGGAAACCCAGATGTCTTTACCTTCCGGAGACTTGTTAAGTATTACTGGCTAAATAAGAAATGTCTCCCAGTGGATCCTGGTCCCGTATTCCTCTATACACAGTAGTTATCTTCTCCTGTGTGTGCTATTGGGTCTCAGCGTTCCCTCTTTCTGTCTATTCTCTCACTGTTTTTTCTTCTACTTGTCCTTAACAATACACTATTCTAACATGAACATGTTATTCCTTCCCTGTGTCTTCCTAATCCTGCTCAATCTTTGTACTGAACTCTTAACCATAAACTCTTTTCCATTAACCCCTCCCTGTATTTGTGTGTCTGTGTGCTTGCGCTGCTGCTATTGGGTGTGTGGTTACTTTCGTCTATGTGTGTGTGTGTGTGTGTGTGTGTGCCAGACTCTGAGCTCGGTGCAGCAGTTGGTGGATATTGAGCCGTCGCCCGTCAGTGCCATGAGAATGACCCTGGCACAGGTAGTCAGAACTGTTGTTAGTCTTCCCATGTGTATTCCTTTTTCCCCATTCGTCATCTATTGCATTCTCATCTATCTTTATGTGTCTCACCTGGTGACAATTTAGTTTTTTGTTTTTTTAATTTTTTTTCTGTTTGCATTTGACCCATCTGCAGGCAGTGAACTTGCAGTGACTGTTACCCATGATCACTTGCTGAAAGCCTTTCGGTCACTGGCTCCACAGTTGTCCCCAGTTCAACTGAACACGTACTCGTGCAGACAACATTTGCAACAACTTGAGATATTGTTGAAATTTTGACAAACATAAGCGTCAGCCATATTGATCAGTCACTGACAGAAGAGCAACTGGGGTGGTTCTGTTTGGCACGACAATCCATTTATTTCAGTTTGTGTTGGTGTGTGATCATTCATATATGTATTTATCTTCCAGTAGCTCTGCATGATGAACCATAAATTGTGTATAATTTGTATCACCAATCCATATTACAAATCATTTTAGTTTCAGTACAGTTAACACCACTGTAATTCTCTTAATTTGTAATTCTCTCTCACCACTGTAATGATGTCATATAGTTGTTCTGGTGAGTGATCCAGTTCCAGCATAGATAACTCATCAGATGATGTAATGTTACTGCAGCCACATCACCTGTTGAAAAATCTGATTTGAAAATCAAGGGTTAAATAAGTCCAGTGTTCAGTGTGTGTGACTTTTATCTTTGTTGTTTTATTTCTACTGATCGAAAGATTGGGAGGTGATTCCTCCCACTGAGGAGATTTCAGATTTGAGAGAGTAAAGTTATATGCTGAACTGCATAATAACTTGATAACATTGACAAGTTTATCAACCAGACGCAAACCTTTGACTTGATGTATGCACACTCAAAATCTATTCGGGGGTTTATTCTCCACTTTGACAGCCTTTTTTTAGACCGCTCATGGACCAGTTAAGTATTTCTGATTGTCACTGCGATTTTTCATCTCCTGCAGTCTCCTGATGCAGAGAGATTAAGACTAAAATTTTAAAAAGCTCACATCGCTGACCTGCTGCCTTAAAGAAACAATCACAGGTCAATGCCGTATTAGTCAAGACCAGTAACCACTGGAACCCAGATTACAACATTGGGTATGTAAGGATCAGAGTAGTTTGAAGGAGGAAAAAAAGACACACTTAACCAGATGTATGTACCAAATGTAACATTTCCTCTCTCTGACCTCTGCATTCATGTGGTTTTACAATAACACAGTTGGTCAATCCTGTGCTGTAAATTATTGTTATTACAAAGATGGTTCTTCCCGAACCACCATCTTCAAGTCATTACACGTGGAAGGTATCAGAATATATCAAAATGCTTCCTGGCCGCAGCATTTAGCAGTGCACGTTTCTTTTATGAGGTGGAAATACAGTCATTCAAACTTACATTGTACCTTAAGTACTTTGTTATTTGATTGATGTTGTGTGAATATGACCCTCTGAAAGTCACAAAAGCCACATAGAAACTAGCTCTCTTCATCATGTGTTGCCGAGTTGCTGTTCGGATCAAGTGTTGTGCTTTCCTGCCTTAACTCCCAGCGATGCTCTCTTGCCTGAATGTAATTAAGCTGTAAATCTCTCATGTAATACTTTCGTTTCACACCTATACTTACATTTATGCCCTAAGCAGCACATAATTAATAGCTGTGCGATTAAAATTTTGTGTACTTTCGTCTCACTAACACACTTTCATTATCAGATTACGGGATCCCATTTGACAATATGTGGATGTACATTTTCCTTTTCATCTTCTTTGACGTTTTGGTGTTATTTTTTTGCCAGAATATGTGATGTAACTTACACAATTACACAGTTAAGACAGTTAAGACGTGATGTATCCACAGAGCAGGCTCACTGTAAGGCGCACATTTCCATTTTTATCAGGAGCAGTCTAATCTTATAGCTGTATGAAATTTTTCGTTTTCTTCTTTTCTTTTTTTTTTTAAATATTATTGGCAGCCCCAAACCCAAATCAGACCCAAGGATACTTGTATGTGAGCGTGGAAGGAAGTAGAGTGACTGATTAAGTGTAAATGTAAAGCTAACACCCAATTTTATTGTGACAGTCTGAAGAGCTTATGTTTACGACGTTCTCCCATACACCTCCTTCATTTGCCCTGGGTATGATGCACAAAAAGTTTCTTTTGCATGTGTTTTCAATAGCAGATACTTTGTTCCAAGAGAATAACAATCAAGCAACGTAGCACATGCAGTATTAATTATGTGAGTAAAACTCGTCCTATTGCACTCTCATGATCTTAATTAATCACGCATGTGTTTATCATTGACAGATTTCAGATTTCAGCAGATTTTGGCGTGCACTGGTATATTTTTGTGTTTTCGCCGGCTGATGTTTCTCTGTTGATATACATGTATGTATTCATGCTGAGTGTGTGTGTGCGCATGTTTCTCTCTCAGAGTCGCCAGTTAGAGTCAGAGACGGGGACAACGGAGGAGCACAGTTTGAACAAGGAGGCGAGGAAGTGGGCCACCAGGGTGGCCAGAGAACACAAGAATATAATACACTACAAGAGAGTGAGAAAGATGCACACGCATTTCTGTTCTACACACATGCTGGCAATTTCACATACACACATTACCACCACAGTGGTATTTAGATGGTAACGTTCAGTTCTTTCATTTAACAACCAAGTGCCGCTA
>CAAKHB010006984.1:37167-48530 GCA_901007665.1 Aeoliscus strigatus
AACAACCCCCCCCCCCCCCCCCCCCCCCCCCCAGGCTGCTCTGCATCTTCTGTTACGCTACAGTTGAGGAGGGGGGAGAGGGGAGAGAGGGGAGAGAGGATGAGTGTCCAGTTAAATAATCTGTATTAACTTCCTTATGAAGTACAGCAGTAGTCTCATTCTTCTCTGCCCCCCCCCCGCATTCTTGCCTTAAAACCTCGCCTCATTGGGCAGCAAACCCAGAGCACATTGAAGAGGAGGAAAGGAGGAGGAAGAACGATCGCAGACGGGGTTTGAGGCATTTCCTTTGATCCTCTTGAGCTGATTTACCTGCACGCGTTCTCGTGTGCGCTCACATATGACGCTGTGAAACTGGAACATCTAGTAAAAGGTGAACTAGTTCTGGGATTGTGAAAGAAGACATCTGCACGGGCCGTCATAAAAAGTAAACTGAATACGCTGTGGAGGGCAGCTGGTGTTGAAGTACCCCCCACACACACACTTGCCATATATCGTCCTTATCATCATACGTATTCGATGTGTATTAGTACAGTACATTACTGTTGTCATAGGAATGTTATCACAGCGTTTCATATATACATACTCAGCTAAACGAAATATCATGTCTGATGTGTAGTGGAAGTTGAATCGTCATTCTGACAGGACGTTGTAAATACAGTGTGATGGAGAGATGAGAGGAGAGACGGTCGTGGGGGGACAGTAGGAAGGGAGAGAAAGGAGAGGCTGGATCCTCCCCTCTGCTCTTACGTCCACTCCTCTTCCCGTCCCTCCTTCCTCCCTCCTCCTCCTCCTCCACCCCTCTAACGTCTGTGCTGTCCGTCGGCAGTGAGTGTGAATCAGTGGCTGTCGTCATATACGCAAACACAGTTACGTATTACTACGCACACATCGCTGTGTCTTCTCTGAGTGTCCGCTGAGTGTTGTTGTGACAGAGGAAAGTTTATTTGAGATTCTAGAGACTCTGAACAGATGGTATTTGGGTACAGGAGAACAGACGTGTCGCTTGTTTTATAGATAACATTCATTCATTCATCAATGACTGTTTTTAAGGGGAAACTATCCATAATAATGAACCTAATGAATACAATCCACATGTATTTTCTATTGATTTTTGAGCACTGACGGCTGCAACAGAAGGGATGTGTCAGGTTAGCAGATGACATTCATGTGGTAGCCGAGTACAATTGTATTTTTACTCACAGGAACCATACCCCCCTTGAACACCCTTCAAGCCTTTAAACTCCTTGCCAAAGGGCAGCGTAGCACTTTTATTTATTTGTACCTTCCCTGGAAAGTAGCAGCACCTTCACATAATGTCAGAATGAGCAGAAAAGACTGATGAGGGAAATACGTGGTTCTGAGTCTAGTGGAGTCGCTTTGTTTCAGTGTGACAGATATTTAATTTTCCTCTCTTGTAAAGAGACGGACAAATACATGTGGTCAGTGTAATTCGGTGTTTGTTTTTTTTTTCATAACTTATAAAAAACAAACAAAAAAAGATGATTGTGCAAGGGATGTGTTGAATGAAGAGAGGATGTGGTTTGGGGTCTTGAAATTTTGCATGTGTCTGAGTGATTGTTTTGCACAGAGGAGCAGTTTTAATCAGGTCTGCATTTGGCTTTGATTGTGTGGGCCGATTCCTTACTACTACTACTACTATTACTACCACTACTACTACCACCTCCAGGACGAGGAGTGGACACTGGAATAATCAGCTCTCAAAAATAATGATAATAATGACGTTTGCTTGATCAAGTTTTGCCAAGTTTTGTGAGCTATTTATTCTGGGAGTTTATTATGGGAGTTTACAAACATTTATAGTCTGGAATTATTGTCTCAAAATGCAAAACGAGAAAACTCTGAATACAGATGCAGCATCCAGCTTCTCAGTCAAAAGACAGATGCAGAACTGTGGACGGACGTTAACCTTTGTTACTTGAATGTGTCAGTGTTGGATCGTTCTCATGTGTGAGACAATATCAGACCTGACTCAAAAACTGCTAAAACAAGCAAAATGTAACATGTGTACGTTCACTAAATCGTTATTCATCACAAGAACAAACTGCATCAAATTAGAACACGCAGTGATCCAGCTGTTTTCATACATGGTGGACGGACGAGTGCATCCCATCTAAATCTGAACACTGAAAGCACTGACCAGGAACATCTGAAATCCATGCTGCTACATGAGTATTTGAGGCTAAACTGATGCTAAATGAGCAAAATGATGTGGAGCTGGGACACAGTTTTATGTCCTCAAAACTTCTCATCTGAGTGAACACCTGTGTGCGAAGTGGAGTTAAAATATAATAGACTGATAAAAAGTCATGCAATAAATGAAAATAAAGTTTTCCGTCATGTTTAAAGCAGCATCCACACTGACTGTGATGACATCTGGTCCAGACCGGGATCTGAACATAGGCTCCTCTGCTGAAAACTCGTATGTATGTGTGGTCAAGGCGACTTGAGCAGCAGCCTCTCGTTGATCTCTCTGAGATCTTAATTTATACGTTTTCAAACTTTTTTTGAAGTTTATCGTTTACAGCAGCATCCCACAGACCTTCTCACACAAATGATCAGTTCACTTTCCCATTTGAATCAGCCCCTTCGATCTGCTACAGTGTTTATTTGATACTACAAGCCTGTTTTTGGTTTATATGTATTATACAGTTCTACTTTTTCATTCTTTGATTTGGAGCAGACACACAGCTGCTATAATAATTAATGGCGTGGTGGAACAACTGGCCTCTCTTTTCACAAACCGTTGCCATGGTGACAATTATGAGAACAAATGTCTTTCTGCATATTATTACTGGCTGTACAAAAACAAAGTTTGTATTTATTGTGTACAAATGTTAATTAATAAAAAAAACAATATGGAAAAAACTAAGTTGTGTTATTTTGGTGACTGATGTGTGTCTCATTTGAGATTTGATGTGTGTTTTGACATCACAGTCGCCTGGTGGTGGGGCGGGGGGTGTTGTGAGTATGTTGGCATGTTCTTCAAACAAACAGAATTTCCTGAGTGCAGCAGCAGGGAAAACAGAAACACCAGCAGAGAGGAGAAGCAGCAACTGGAACAAATGTGTCCGTCAAAGTCCAGCGTCAGCTCGTCCTGTGTGAAACTCTATCTGTGCTCCAACCCTGCAGGTAGGAGCCATCTTTAATGTGTCTTCTTAGCTGTTGTGCATTTCCTGTGATTGTAATTCTCTGTGCAGACAGCACGGTGGAACGCGCAGCTCTGAGAGAGAGTGTGTTCCCTGACCTGAGAGAACACTGCAGACACACAGCAGGAGTGGACATCAGGGTGAGTCCAGACTTTTCTGTGTCATATTTAATTAAAGCTCATAAATGTATGTTGCACTTGAGGCAAGGAAGGAATAATTGTCAGTGAGTGAAGATTTTATTCACATTTTTGTTCATATTTTCCTCATATAAATATTATTTTGTTCCACACGTACACTAATACATCGTGATTGGAACGTAGAGGTTGTTTTATTCACTTTATCCATTTTACCCTTATCAACATCGATCCAAAGCCACAGACCTTCAATCAATACCCGCCTCTGGTTCACTTTAACAAAATGGGAAGATGAGTAGAAGGATTGTGTGTGTGTGTGTGTCTGTGTGTGTGTGTTCATGGATGTGTGTGAAATCACCTCAGGGAAACCAGGACATGATAAAATCTTGATTCATGTACATTTACCACGATGGTGAGAACATGGATAAGGACTAAGAATAAGGCCCAATTACTGTGCCATTACTTTACTCTGCTCTGTGTGTGTGTGTGTGTGTGTCTGTGGACAGGTGATCGACCCGTACGAGTCCAGTGATCCCAGTCAGTGGCCTGATGAAAACAGTAGAAAGCAGCTGATCAAAGAATGCAGAGCGAGCTCTGCTGGACCCTTTTTACTGGTAAATACATCAAGGGGTATCATGTCATAGCGGGTTTAAAGTAAAACAGAACACTAACAGTACACAGCACGCTAATCTATCAGCTACACAACTATTTCATTTCAAACAGGGTAACTTATAGTAATAGCAACCAAATCCTTTATCCCATCCTTTACACTCAGCAGTGATCAATGACCTGCTGTTCCCTCTTTGTCCACGTGGTGGTGCTGCAGGCTCTGGTGGGACATGAGTACGGCAGAGGCGACTTACCTGCCCAGGTGGAGGTGGCAGAGTTCCAGCTGCTCTTGCAGGTGATCCAGCAGGCCGGGGTCAGCACCAAAGAGCTGGAGAGAATTTACCAGAGGGACGAGAACGCCATTCCTCCATCGTACAGCCTGAAACGTACACACACACACACCGGCTGCCCCCAGGTCAGAAATACTTCCGACACAGAGGATCCACTGCCCTCATTCTCATCACATTATTCATTTGTTCATCGTCTTCCGTACGTGATCTCAGGTGTCAGCAGCTCATCAGACACCCATTCACACTCACACTCACACCTAGGGGTGATTTACAGTGACCAATTAACCTCAGCATGCTTTTGGAGGTGGGAGGAAGCCGGAGTACCTGGAGAGAATCCACACAGACACGAGGAGAGAATGAAAACTCCACACAGGAATAGGAATAGTTATATCGCTATCGGAATAGGAATTGATCCAGGGATGGCTCTGAGGTGACAGTGCCAACCACTGGTCCACCGTGTCACCCTCGGATCATATTAGCAAACTAGAATTCTAGCTTGTGTTTACAATGGCACATGTGTATTGTTCAGGTTAGAGAGGAGGAGGAGGACAAGATGATGGACGATTTGACAAACATGTTTCAGACGGCTCTAAGATTGTGTGTCAACAAAGGTCTTCTGCCTCCAGAGAAGGTCCAGCGCTACAACAGATCAGGTGACTTAAAATGTGTGTATGCATGTGTGTGTGTGTGTGTGTGTGTGTGTGTGTAAACACATTGTAACGGGTGTTTCTGTCCTGCAGCCCTTGATGCAGACCTGCATTTCGCTCTGGAGAACTGTCCTCCTGATGACGTCCTCAGACGCTGCCTTGTGTACGTCCACAAGGTCGTCAACGCGGAGGGTGAAAGAACCACCAGAAAGATGAGTTCAAAGGTCGTGTTTCAACTACTGCACGTGTGAAAAGTGAAGCGCAAAGGGAGAGAGAGAGAAAACAAACGTGCTTGCTTGTGTTTTCAGGCTGCTGCCTCTGACCAAACACCTGTAAGTGACAGACATTTACTGTCTGAGCTGTGTGATAACTTCCTCTGCAGCCTCATCACCCCCTGCCAGCTTCAGATCTGCGCCGCAACCACAGAGTGTGACCTTCGCTACGGTTACACGACGGCCAGGAGGCGCAGCTACGCCCAGTCTCTGTGCCAGCAGGTGTATGCTGACTTGGTGGGGTTGATTGACAGCTTAGGCCACTTTGGAAACACTGGACACTCTCACCTCGATGACGCGCTGGCCCGACAGCAGACCGAGCAGCAGGAGCTATGTGCCCTCCTGTCAGGATTCTATGATGTGGCTCGGTCAGAGGAAGAAGAGGTCAGACTGATGATACCTCAACCTCAGTTTTCTTTGGATAATTGAATTAAATTGACATGTTATTGTTTTATTTGATTTCATTAAATACAATAAATAATTTATGATTATGAAAATATTCTAATTTCATAGCTATGAATTGATAAAATGTAATGATTAATGATGACTGAAATTGTGATCAACTGCCTCAGCACCATGACTTCTTGTAGATCCGAGCCTTTGTGGCGCAGAGTGAACGCCGAGGCCCTCTAGTGGTCACAGGAGGGCCGTGTACAGGGAAAACAGTGCTGCTGGCCCATTGTGCTCAACAGGTACCGTATGTGGACCCCTTAGGCTAAGTTCATGTTCATTGGGTTTAAAATAACAATGATAATAATCATGAACCTTATTTATAGTTCTTTACAATAAATTGACTAAGAGACATTTGTTTTTGCTGGATCACACCACGTTCTCCTTCCGCAGGTGAAGTCTTGGCTACACGACATCGATCCTGTCGTCATCACATATTTTTCCAACTTCTCCACCCACCGTTCTCAGCGTTCCCTCTTGTCCAGCTTGTGTTTTCAAATCGCCAGTAGTTACAACGGCCTCCCCTCCTGTCTGCTGGATCTCTGCTCCAGTTCCAGCACAGACGTCGTCCCCCTGAAGAGCAAACCAAGAGACGACATGTCCAACTCTTCCCCGACAGCTCGCTGCACTCAGAACCTTCAGACTGTGCAAGAACTGGTCGCCGGCAGCAGTCTGGGTGAAGTCACCGACTGTCTGTCCGCCCTCCTCTCCTCCCTGCCCTGTTCCAAACAGCCTCTCGTTCTCGTCCTTGACGGCATCGATCAGATCAGCATCGACTTCACCGTGACGATCGTCAACAGCCTGCCCTCGCCACTTCCTCCCACAGTCAAACTCATCCTCTCGCTCTCCAGCAGCCAGATTCCTGCCATGCAGGCCGTCCGACTCCGTTACCCAGAGTGCCGTGTTCCAGAGGGCGGGCCAAAGGGGACAGGGGTTGTGTGCGTCCCGCTGGGATCGGCCGACAGGAAGCAGTGTGTGAGGATGCTGACGTCCCTGCTGACCAGCTCAGGGAGGAGAGTGACGTCAGGACAACAGGCGCTGGTGAACCAGGCGCTGACTTCCTGTCGGCTCCCTCTGTTCGCCCGCCTGCTGCACGCACACGCATCCCTCTGGCGTTCAGGTAGAACTGAAACACATTTGTGATGTAATTGCTTTGTTCTCCTATTCTGATCCTTGCCCCCCCGTAGACTCTGATGTGACTGAGGCGTCTCTTCCCGATGGCGTCCATTCTTCTATTTCTGCGTTGCTGCACCACCTGGAGGACAAACACACTTCCTGTCTGGTGGCTCGCGCCGTCTCTTACCTCACGCTCTCCGAGGCCGGGCTGACTGAGACGGAGCTCGCCGACCTTGTGTCCGGTGATGGCAGGTTCACACAGGTGGATGTGGAGCGGCTGCTGTTAGATTTGAGGAACTTTCTCGTCAGGAGAGCGGTCGCGGGGTCGCGGGTCGTGTTCTGGGCGAGCAGACATTTCACCCTGGTTGTCACCAAGACGTATCTGGGCACCGGGGAGGTGAGGAGAGAGCTGCATTCAGAGATGGCGGAGTATTTCAGCAGGAGAAGGACGTGTGCAAACGCTGCTCAAAGGAAACAGCGATTAACGAGGTGGACGTTCGTCTCTCCCTTGGAAGAAGCAGCTTACGTGAGGAGTGTCCGAGGAATGCTGCACCACTTGCAACAAAGCGACATGACGGAGATGACGCGGGACTGGCTCATGTCGTTTGAACTCCACCGGGACATGGTGCGAGCGGGACTTTTGGGGGATCTAGTGACCATGTTGCAAAGGGAGGACAGGTTGTTTTTAAGAGAAAGAGCACTCCTAGCGAGCATACTGAGGTCCTCAGGTTGCTTCCTCCGGAGATCCCCCCGAGATCTGTCCTCTCTGATGGAGACGAACCTCCTCCCTCACCTGGGCTCCTTTCCTGTGCTCAGAGATTATGTAAGCCAGATAAGACGGCAGAGATGCTGTGGCGTCGGCGTGGTCCTTGCTCCTGCTCCTTCTTCTGTTGCCTCCGTTCAGCGTCTTGGCTGCGAAGCCGGAGCCAGAGCTGTTCCTGTCACAGAGGCGGCCGCTGCCTCCTGCGGGGTTCTTGTAGAGGTCATGGCCGACGGTTCGGCGTGGACGTGGAACGGCTTCGGACGCACGATGGTTCGACTGTCACCGACCTGCGAACGGGAGGAGGTGAGGTTTGTTGGAGTGAAGAGCAGCGACCGACTCCTGCTGCTTTCCACACACTGCAACAGACTTTTCTTGTGGGATGTGTCTGGTGCCCAGATGCTCCTGGACGTCACGGACTCTTTGAGAACCGAGTCGCACAAACACACATCAAACAACATCAAGGGTTTTGTCGCATGCCGGACAAAGTTAAGTGTTTGGTGGGAAGGTGAGAGCTGTGTGAGTGTGTTTGACACCTCCAGCGGGACCTCGACTGTCCTCCAGTGTCGGAGCTGTGTCACCTGTGTGGTTTTCTCCCCCAGTGGCTCCCACATGTACTGCGGCCAGGAGGAAGGCACGGTTTCGGTATTTAACGCCGACATCAGCAGTCTCCTCTGCGCATGTTCCAGCTCAAATCTCAGAGCAGTCGTAGCGATAATCCTCTGTGGTGATGAGCAGGAAATGGCCTGCGTGGACGCGTCGGGGGGTGTAGCGTTATGGGAGGTGGCAGGAGACACGCAGTCGCTCAGACTCATCAAAGATGGATTCGCTGGCACGGAATCAAGTTCCGTCGTCAATACCGATCACTCCGAAGAAATCAACATTTTGTTGGTGTGCCAGGAAAACCAGGTGGGTGTGTGGGACACTTGTGAGTGGGACCTGTGCGAGCGGTTCCTGGCCCCAAGGGCTGGAACCTTCCTTCAGGTGGTGCTCTCTGAGGATGGCCACCACCTCCTTGCTCTGTTAGACACGTACCCCCTGGTCTTCATGTGGAGCGTCTGCACGGGGGCGTGCGTTCTTTGCTTGGACACAAACAAGCCGCCTGTTTCACTCCTGAAAAGCTCCACAGACGTCGTGTGTGTCACTGGGGATGGCGGCCTGTTGGTGTGGGACTCTGAGATGATACGCACGGCGGGTGCAGCTCCAAGAATGGCGCGTGGAGTGAAAGCAGTGGCGGTGGCGCCGACGGAGCGGTGGTTCTACACCACCGATGGGTCGGACACAGTGTGGAGATGGAGCTTAGAGACAGGCCTCCCGTGTGATCACTTCCTGCATGACAATCCTGTGGGAAACGTGTGTCTTTCTCAGGATAACAGTCACCTAGCGGTGCTCTCAGGAGGAGACATTTACCTTTGGCGCACAGAAACAGGCCGGAATATTCTGCGAATCAGCGGCAGCAGAGCTACAGACATTCTGATCTCCCCAAATAGTAACTTAGGTGTGAGCCTTTCTCCACGAGGAAGTTCTCGGGTTTGGAAGCTGGCGCGTGGCAGCGTTGTGTGCAACATACATCTGCACCTTTCTGATGCACAGGTGTCACCTGAGAGCACGTTCCTTCTCGGTGTTTGTCGTGGCGACCTGCTGGCTGCCAGCATGTGGTCAGGTGTGATCAGTAAACGTTTCTCCCGTGCGGAGCGATCCGAGCAGGTTGTGGCTTTTCAACCACTTTGTGAGCAGCCAGACTTTGTGTTGGTGATGGGCGCCTCAGGGGGAATGTACACCTGGAGGCTGTCAGAGGAAACCGTGTGCAGACACTTTCAGCTACCTGAACCATTTTACTGCCGGCCTCAGGACTTTCAGATGTCCTCAGACGGCAGCTATGCACTGCTGTCTACTGCTGATGAAAGCATCACGTTGTTGGATCTTTCTGAGGTCAGACTGTGCTCATTGAAGGCGGAGGGCTCTCTGATGAAAGCCTGCTTGAACAGAACAGGACGCTATGCTGCTTACGTATCACGGGAGAAAAGATGCTCCTGTCACCTGCGACAGCGGCTCTTCCTCACGGTGGTTCGACTCTCTGACGGGGAAAGAGTTGGGAGAGTCTCTCTGTCTAACGATCCGTTGACGCTAATCATCAGCGAGCAGGACTGGATCTTTGTGGGGTTTGAAGATGGATCGGTGGGTGTGTATTCTATTTCAGATATGGTTCAGGAGGAGGGTGCACATAGGGAAAATCTGAAGGGTCTGGAGCGTTGTCATGACAATGAACCAGTCCAAAGGTTTCCTCTAGCGGTCCCCAGTCTAACTTGGTCTTAGCGTTGTGCTTAAAAAAACAACAAAAAACAACAACAACAACAACAACAACATAGACATAACACATGATATATAACACACAAGCACATATGAGATATGTGGAACATCAATGTGTTCATTACAGGAATTTGTATTGGTGTTTGTTGGCATTTGTATTTATGTTGACCCTTCTGGGCCACCGTAGCACCGGATTTCTAGGCAGGAGAAGATGTTGGTTTTGTATTTGATGGACAAAAAGTACATCTGCTTTCAGTCAACATTTCTTCATGTAATGTTTGTCCTGCAAAGATTGTGATTCTTTAAAGTGGGGCAACTCTGCCACTATTTGTCTGTGCTCTTTAACTCTCCTTTCTTCTGATTATGTCCCATACAGCTGTTCTCTCATTGGTTGTGCTTTCACATACACAGGATGGGTGATACACCCAGTTTCATTTCTGTGAAAATAAAACCAAAATTAAATCCGTTTTATATTATTATGGACTTGAGTAAATGCTATCACTCTCATATATCTACATCTACTCAACAGTAAAGAAAGTTATGCATCAGTTGTTGTTTCTAAAGTGACTTAAAACGTGCCCACATTTCATTTAGAATTAGAATACTAGAATACTATAATAATGCAGTGTCATTGTGACAGTGTGTATGTACAGTATGATTGTTCAATGGTACCGGAATGCCTTTACTCATTTTAACACTTCAGGAGTGGAATAAATTCACTTGTAAGCACAGAAGTTCAATTAGAAATGCCGAACTCCACCTTTTTCGGTGGTGCGTTCACTGCTTCCCTGTAAATGACACATCATTTTCATGGAACTTCATTTTTTCCTCCATTAAACGTTTTATTTCTCGCCGGAAATTTCGCATGTATCAGTCATCAAGAGTAAACAGTTACTGAGGTCGTGTAGAGTTGCAGTAACGCAAACGTGCCTTGAGACGAATGTCGCTTTGGTGAGAAAAGCTCATATTTCTGTCGGCACATGAATGCAGCATCGGACCATATAAACTGTCCACAGAGGACCGAGAGGGCACCATCCGGCTCCAGCGATGACGTCTCAGTTGTTCTGTTGGGGGGACAGCTCTGGCGGACAGGTCGGTCCAACGGCCTGGACTGTTCCCGGCGTCATCACCGACATTTGCTGCGGGGACAAACACACTTTACTGCTCTCAGACGATGGACGCGTTTTGTCCTGCGGCCAGAACTCCCGCGGACAACTTGGACGAGACGTGCGCGACAACGGACGAAGAGCAGGTGTTGATTCTCAAACAGCTGACGATGTTATTGTATTTTCGTAACTGATCGAAGGAAATTATCAGGTGCGTGTGTGGTGATGATTTCACGCTCAAATAGTCGTCAACACCACTCGTGTTTTGTAATTAAGAGCATCATGAGCGTGAATGTGCGGTCTAAGTATATCATCATTGATTTACGTGTCAACATTATTCAAAATAATCATAAGCAATTTAAAAAACCCTCTCTCTCTCTCTCTCTCTCTATCTCACACACACACACACACACACACACACACACACACACACACACACACACACACACACACACACAAAGTTTCTCTCTCTCTCTCTCTCTCTCTCTCTCTCTCTCTCTCT
>CAAKHB010006985.1:0-11600 GCA_901007665.1 Aeoliscus strigatus
CTGCTGCAATCACCTGCAATCCTTTCAACCTCCTCTCTGGTTGCCTGGCGACAGAGTCGCCTTCCTGCCTCGCTGCTGAGTTAATGATGGAGGGAGGAGGAGGAGAGGAACGATGGAGACACAAAGAGAAAGAGGAGTCAGGACATTTACTTTTGTGGAGAAAATTGTTTTTTTTTTTCTAATAAAGTGTGTTTATAATAGTTTAGAGTTGTTTTCTTCACTGAACCCTGATCCACACATCACAAGAACAACTGAGTTTCAAAATTTAAAAATTCAGTTTTATTTATAAAACAGTGAACGTCACATCCACAACCGTTCATTCTAAGATTCAAAGCTGGTACATAAAACAAACGTGTCCCAGGACCACTCTGAAGGCTCGGTACCAGCTGACACACACTGATGTGAAAACATGAAGTCATGTCATCAGACATGAGTGTGTCTGTGTGTGTGTGTCGATTTCTTCCCTCTGGAAAAACATTTCATCATGTTTTCAGCCTTTTGTCTTATGACAGACTTACAGTTACAGGAGGACGCAGCCAACAGGGAAACCATCAGCTGAGTGTGTGTGAGTGCGTGTGTGTGCGTGTGTGTGCGTGCAGCATCCTGTTTCTGTTGACTCTTGTGACAGAGGACAAACAAACCAAGACCCGGTCCGTCAACACGTTTTATTTGACAAATGAGTGACAGACGTCGACTGGAACAAATAAATAAACCATAAAACATCTCAACACAACTTCCCCCGCTTGGACCGAACATTCAGGGGACGGGCTCCCCGAGGAGCTGACACACACACACACACACACACACACACACACACACACACCCCGAGTCACCGTCACATGACCGCTGGGTCATCAACTCCAACAGGTGTGTGTGTGTGTGTGTGTGTGTGGAGAAAGGCGTCATAAGGCAGAAACATTCTAACGTAAAGTGTCCGTCAGTGCAGCAACAACAACAAAAAACAACTCAGAGGTCCGTCAGCGCCGGTCCTCGATCCAACGGAGGAAATCTAACTCCCGTCGCCGCGGCGTCCACGTACGCCCGCATCCTCGCCCGGTGGGCGGTGCCGAGGCAGCGGCCGACGACCTGCTCGGCGTCCCGGATGCGTCTCTGGAAGCGGTCGCGGTCCCGTGCCATCTCCTCCCAGGGTCCTCTGCGGGCGGCCTGTCGAGCGAACGGCCACGTGCTCATGACGTGCACCTGGACGCGAGGAGAGAATCGAACCTGCGAGTCAAAGGAGGAGAAACACGTTTGTCAGTGGGATGTAACCAGCAACCCCCCCATCTCTCTGCTGACTCGCCCCAGTCACATGACGACTGGTTGCTAGGCAACAACACAGCCAGTGGGCTGGGGGGCGGTTGTTGTCCTGATGTTTCCAGTTGACTCATCTGTACATTTCCAATCACCTGTTTCTCATCCGACCCCCTCGTTCCTTCCTTGACTTCCTGTGGAGGCGGAGTCTGTGACGGTCGTTTCCATGGCACCAGTGTCTGGTCTGCACAGGGCCGGAGCTTCCTCCTTGACGGAGTGGGTCTGGTGTTTTGGGGCTTTGGGGGGGGCGCGTGGGGGCTGCGTGTCTGCTCGTCCTGTCGCCGTCCCCCGGTGCTGTGGAGACGGGCCCTGAAGTTGAGGGGGTGGTACGGGTCGTCGCTCTGGCAGAGAGACCTCCACAGCTGCTCCTCGTCGCTCTCCCCCATCTCCCCCATCTCCCCCGTCTCCTCGGCCTCGGACGGAGGGCGAGCGGACCCGGCGGGGGGGTCCGGTCTGCTGCTGGCGGTGCAGGCGGTGAAGCACATGGGGTGGTAGGGGTCCTGGGGGCCTTTGAGGAGCTCCAGGAGCCCGTCGCCGTCCTCCCCGTCCACCTCCGACCCGCTCCAGCTGCTCCAGCTGCTCTCGCTGTCCGAGCGGCCGACCCACACGTTCAGGCCGCTCAGAGCCCGCAGCTCCTCGCCGACGTCGTCCCTCGCGTCGCTTTGACCTTTTCCCATCTTGGTGCTGGTGGAGATGCAGCCAGAGAAGAAGAAGGGGTTGTAGGGGTCGCTGGACCTGGACAGGGACTCCCAGAGGGCTCTGCTCTCCTCGCTGTCAAACTCCACGGGATCGTCGTCGCCGCTCCAGGGGGAGCTCCTCTCCTCGTCCGAGGGGTCCGGAGCCAGGACCTTCCTGTGGCAGGTGTCGCTGGAACCGGAGCGGTCGCTGCTCGACACAAAGACGTTCCAGTCGCCGGACAGACCCACGTTCCAGCCCGACTGGCGTCCCAGGAAGAGACCGTCGTCGTCGTCCACCAGGCCGCAGCAGAGGTCGTCGGCGCGCAGGCTGGACAGCAGCGCCTCGGCGGTGCTCCGTCCGTGGAACGGGTCGCCCACGTCGGTGCAGAAGGACAGGAAGGACTCGGTGGGGTTCGCCGCCGCCGCCGCCGCCATGTGCTGGATGTGATCACCCGTGTCACCGGTGATTCTCACATGAACCTCAAACCTGAACATCTGGAAAACTGCACCAAAACCACAGGTTCAAATTAGACCTGAAACAGCTGCAGATTCATGGATTAGAATCTCATTTTCAGTATTATCTGACATTTGAAAAGGGGAAACTGTTCTTTAATGGTTAAAATCATTTGACTCACATTTGTTGATCATAATCACAGTTGGACAGGTGATAGAAATCATTTTCCTTTTATTTACAATATATAAAAGAGTAATTTATGCTTGACGGTTTGTTTTAACCGACTATTCAAATTATTCGGAAGTAATTAATTTACATACTGGTGTAATTTAATCTATATTGACATAACTATAATTACTTATATTGAACTATAACTGACAACAACAGCATTTAAAGCTCATAAAGTTCACACTTTACATTTCCGGTTATTAAACGATTATTCTCACTTTCCACGAACGTTAACAGAAAGAAACGATGTGACGTATGAGAATTCAGTTGTATTTCTAGTTTTACCATCAAAGACAGTTTGAAACGGCGAACTGAAACTGTCCGTGAACGCACCACGGCGGCCGTCGAACTTTGCCCCAGAACGAAAGAGTCGGGTCGGAACAAAGGCGGGAGCCGCCGCTCCTACCTGACACGAACGTGTAGTAGATGACGTGAAGCAGCAGGCAGAGCTGCTCCCACACGGCCGACAGGAGCTGCCTGGTCCTCGGCAGCAGCGCCGACCCTCCGCCGAACTCCTCCATCGGACCGACGGTAGTAGCCATGTTCTTCTCCCTCCGCCGAGACAAGTCAGTCCTCACGTATTCTGGTACTCTTCGTCAAAAACCAGCAGATTCCGAGCAGTCGTCAGTGACAGGTCGGCGTCATGTAGCTTTCGCTTCATTTTCCAGCCGGTCGAAGACATTTTTTCAGCTTTTTCCGCGTCAAAGCAGCTCACGTAGCGTCTTCATGCTTTTGTTGTTGTCGGATGTAGTAGAAGCGTCAAATGTCGTCTGTCGCCGCTGAGCACATGATTTATAGTTATTGGACGGGTGGGGATCGAGGGCGGGACTTCACTGGGCGCTTTGATTGGATGAGATTACCTGTCTGTCAACGACAAGTACCGCCCACTCGATGAGTATAACATGTGACGCAACGAAAGTGCTGGTAATTTCCCGGACAAGTGACGTGGGCAAGTGGAATTGGAAACTTTCCACAACAAATGAAAAACACAAATCTAAAAACTCACACTAATCATTAATTTCAATTATATAGGGGTTGAAACACTAAACCAAAAACATGGTAATCCCTCTCATGGATAATTCTTTTTTTTGATAGTCAGTGAAAATCAAACTAGTCATCTAGACAAGTTATGTGACAAAAATGTGATCAGAGACAAAATCCTTTCAGACAAGTCTGTCCAAGTAGTGTCGTCCCATTGGTGAACGATTCACAAGAAAAGCTGAGGGGTTGAGAAGTCATTGCGGTAATGACTAACCGTCTTCTGGCATGGGAATTAACAGGATTACTGACAGCAACATGGCTGTAGTCAACTTCCAGGAACTGTTTTCTCCTCCACACCAGGTAGAGGAACCGAGTGACACTTCTCAGGTTTCAGGAACCGTTCCATGTTTTCTGATGGGACACAGTTGTTTCATTACAGCGCTCCAAAGTAAGCTAGCACTTAAGTAGCGCCGGTGTTGAGGGTCAACGGTCACTTCTCCACTCGTACATTCATTTTCAACATTTGATGCTGCCAGTCCTCTAGACTCTAAATGGGTGTATTACCGGACATCTTTGTTGGAAACGTGGAACACAGGCAGGTAGTTTCCTACATGTGTTATGGGAATGTAATCTGGTAGAACCATTTTGGATGAAAGTACTAGAACATCTAGGGAAGGCTCTGGAGCCTGGAGCCTATAGTGACAGGTCGGCATCATGTATATGGATATGAATTGAGGTTATACAGCTGGTACCAGATACCAGGGACCCACTGTAACCCCCCCCTCCCTACAACAGAACTGTGTAAGTGTGAAAGAGAGAAGCTGCCTGGGTGTGACCCAAGAACTTACCAAAGTCGTAGTTAGTTGGATCAGTTCACATGTAAATACAACTGAACCTTTCATTAAAATGCTTTTGTATACAATATTTAAATATTGTATGCAAATGTATACAAAGATTTCTAACTTTCATAAAAATACAATTTAATGTGAATTTTGTTTTTTTTTTAATATTCTTTCAAATGTTATGAAATAAAAATTCAGGAATAAACTCAGGATTCTAACTTAAGCAGCTCTCTGGAGCGGGCGCAGGACTGTCGAGCAGCGATCAGTCAGCCAACAGATGTTTACAAAACAACAAAGTGGACAGGAGAACCATTTCCAATTTAAACTGTTTTATTAATCCAAAAAAGCGTGGAGTTTATGCCACCAGAGCAGAAGCTGTAGACGACTCACTGCAAGACACGGAGGAGAAGGTCATTAGAGGCGGAGTCTGAACCCCACTTGTGGTCACATGACCAGGCGATCGGTGTGTGAAGGGGACTGGCAGAGACGGCACCAACCAGCCATTCTGCTAATTTACCTCCAGCTTGTTCTAGCACAACAGAAATATCACGACTCCAACAGACCCGGAGCACGACAATGAATTGTGCCAAAATAAAAAGTCTACAAACGTAAAACGTGTTGGACCAGCACATTCCAGATGACACCAGGACAAGGAGAGAACCTCGTTTATGCTTCTGTTGAACCTACGGGGACCCTCCATCATTCTACGTGTTCATACTTGACTGTCCTGTAGCTCTGCGTTGGATGTCGCTGTTGTTTAGCTTGTTTTTTTTATTGCAATAGCGGCTGAAAACGAGCGGATCTTGTTACCGCAGCAATTACATGCTCCTCTCACTTCTCGGCCATAAATCGTCTTGTGGTCGGTTTGATTTTCTCCTGCTCAGAGCCGGGAAAATCGCGACAGTCCTATCAGCTACCTCGTCGCCATGGCGACTAACACCACTGCTGGGGAGGAGACGTCAGGTGACGACGCCGTCGACTGGACACAGAAGCATAAACTGGTCTGAACAGTCAGGTACATCTCAAACAGTACGTACTACTTCCAGTTGGGGGCCAGAACTCTCTTGGTTTTGTAGTAGCGGGCCAACCTGTGGATACGGCTCTCGATGAGAATCAGGCGGAACTTGGCGTCCTTGTCCTGTGGAGACAGGCGTGTTGTGAACAAGGGGCGTGTGACAGCTGTGACCAGGTGAGCCACCGCCGTACCTTCCTGTTCCTCTCCAGATGCTTCCTGACGGCCACAGCCTTCTTGATGAGGTGGTACAGGTCCTCGGGCAGGTCGGGGGCCAGGCCCTTGGACTTGAGGATCCTCAGGATCTTGTTGCCGGTGACAAAACGCACCTGGGCGACACCGTGGGAGTCCCTCAAGATCACACCTGGATCAGAAGGAACCAGCTCTGACTCAGGTCACACCTACACCCGTTTGCTTTCAAACGCCCTGATGACAAGTCCACATGAACTTGAAGGAACGTTACTTGAACATGGTTTTAATTGTCTCTTACTGCGATAACTTGATTCATCAGGCAGAACTAGTTGGAACCCTTTAACATCGACGGTATCCCCAGTGATACATTTGTGCTAGAATCCTGGATTACCGTAACTACCGGTTCCTGGACGCTGAGAGCCATGTTGCTGTCATTACGGTAATCTCATTCACTCGAATTGGCTGTGAAGTGACACGTCAGCTTTCAAAAACTGTTTTCTGATCGCACAAATAGTCCAACATATGCTAGCACCATTGTCTTGCCGGGGATACTGGCAAATTTATTGTTTCTTCTCTACGTTTTCTCCAGATTGTTTCCTCCAATGGGAAACTTTGAAAAACAATGTTTTTTTCACCTTTGTTTTTCCTCAAACAGATTTTAACTCCCACAATCGTTTCATTTGTTCAATTGACATCCAGTCACACGCCAGGAGCTAGATTATATCCACAGTTTAACTCCACATATGGAGAGATTTGAAACAAACCCTGGAAACTGGCTTTATCTTTGATCACTTACCGATCTGAGAGGGGGTCAGGCCCTTTTTGGCCAGTTTAAAGATCTGCTCTTTGACGTCATCGGACGTGAGCTTCAGCCACTGTCAGGTGAAACGGAAACACGGTGAATGAGTGAATGTTGCAGACGTGAACGTGAGTGTGCGATGAATGCGTGAGAGGTGTACACACTCACAGTGGGAACACTGCGCCGGTACGGCAGAGCTGACTGGGACAAACCCTTTCTGTGGACACAGACGGACAACCGACACATCAGCGACAAGTCACCAACGAAGAAGAAACACCGACACACTCCACACGTTCAGTTAGCAGAGAGCTAAGCCCGGATAACGTTAGCAACGTGCTACTTGGCAGGTGTTTGGATACCGTGATTTTAGAACAACGTTCTAGGATACCTTAATAAAACATAATACAGTTTGAGCGCTTGACCTGATAAACGACCAGAAAACTCCCGCGAGAAGGAAAAACGTTGCGAAGCCGATCTGCTAATGCTAACTAGCTAACCTGCATCGATCTCAATGGCCGTTTAAGTTGTTTCATCGCTTCCGGAAACGAATTAACAACACGAACTTGTCCGCAGCCGCTCCCAGGACGTTTATATCCTACGTACCGCCGGCAAAACCGAGCTGTCGCCGCTAAATTGTACATTTTGATGAGAAATCCATCTCTTACCCGGGAGCGTGCATGCGACCCATGATGGCGGTGGAGGGAGAGAGGCCGCACACGCGACAGAAAACGGCTCTTTGCGTCTGCGTCGGAAATGACGCAATGACGTACGGACTGACGTTCAACAGCGTAAACATGGGGAACGCTGATGTGACATAATTTCCACAAATAAACTAGAATTTTACAAATTAACAGAAACAACAACTGTACATATTGAAAAAGATTTGAAAAATAATTTGGGTAAATTACATAAGATAACATAATAACGAAGTATAATATACATGTGTAAAAATGGTAAATCTGGTATTTCATGAAAGAGCCAACTTAATCGCTTGTATTCATTGTTTTTTTTGGTTTGTTTGTTTCTTCTTGATGCTCACTTTGTTGAGCTAATGCTTTCCGGCCATATTCCAAAAGACTAAACACTCTGAGCAGTCAGATCGAGAAGATGTTGGCATTTGTGATGTGGATCAGCAGAGACACCAATTCCTCACACAAAACACACAAAAGATCCACATTTATTCCAAAAACATTTAATTTGCTTTAGGAAAGGAGTGATTACAGTACACACAGATCCATTTGGGTTACAGGTCACCAATTAAGAATAAATAACTGGCCATGTTAATACAAACTCTGCTTTGTTTCTTTGTACAGACACTAAAAGTGGATCAAGTCATTAATATTCATCGAGTGTTTAATTGTCTTGCAGATCATAAAAAACATCTTTCTTTATTAACCATTAACACCTTTTTAGTTAGCAAGTGGAAAGGAAAGCAGCCGAGCTCTTGTTCCCTTTTGTTTGTGAAGCTGTTTCAGTTTGAATTCCGTCATAAATCAGAATCTCAGAAATAAATCTGCTGGCTCTGGACTTCACTGGCAGCTCAGTTACGTGTCCGGACTCCAGTTCCTGAAGGGAATGAGGAGCAAACGTGATCAGCGTCACTGACCTCTTCATCCAGCTGTTGTGTGTTCAGAAAAGCTTATGATCCAAATTCCCCTTTGAAGCTGTGCGACATCCAAAACTGGAGGTCTGGTGGTGGTGTGTGTTCAGAGGAACGCCACCGATACAGAACAACTCCAGACGCCGCTCTGATGCTAGAAGCACTACAGCTAGAGCTTTGAGAACAGACATATTGTCAGCAAAGACGGTATCCCCGGCACTACAGTCACACCAGCACTGTGGAGTACCGTAATTAGAGGACGATTTGCAGAAAACTTCAAACAGTTCCTGAAAGCTGAGAAGTGTCACTCGTTTCCTCTACCTGGTTGAAGAAGGAGAAAACATCCATCGGCTGCTTGAAGTTGACAGCAACATTACGGTAATCCAATTTCGCCTCTATCAGTACCGTAATGACAGCCACTTGGTTGTGAAGTACAACTTGCCAACTTCCAGGAACTGATGGACGTTTTCTCCTCCTAGCTCCTTCTTCAATCAGGTAGCATAACCGAGTGACACTTCTCAGCTTTCAGGAACAGCCCCACATTTTCTGATTGCGCAAATAGCCGCGTAATTACGGTACTCCAAAGTATGCTAGTATGGGAATGTATCGGCAGTGACGCCGTAGATGTAGAAGGGTTTGTAAAGTACAGATTGTGAGCAGACAAAGGCACCCTGCTGTGATTCGCCTCCACGTTTGGCACGTTGTCAGGGGGTCAGAAGGTCACGGTGGATTTGTTGAGAACTCATCGACCCTAAAGTGTCTGCAGTCGAGCAGGAAAACCACTTTCTTGTCCTTGGAAAATAAATGTGTCCATATTTTTCTATAAACTCTTGTGCAGCTGCTTTTGGTCCTCAAATATCAAAATGTACAAAACGTCACAGCTCTTCTCTCCAGATTAGTGAAGGAAACAACCCGATCAGCTTAGGAGGGAGGAGGAGAGGAAGGAGGAGAGGAGAGAAAGGAGGAGAGGAGGCGGATCCTCGTCATGTCGATTGACTGTTTCTCTTTGTTCTCTCGGACGTCGACTGTGAATGTCGTCGGGTGTGTGATGGAGGGAACGGGAAGGTCGGGCTGATTCAGCGGAGGGGAAATGAAACAGAAAGTAACACAAACAGAACGCAAATCAGGTTTGCGGACGTGTGATTTCATCACACACATACAGCGTGGACGTCAGGTTGGCGCTGGCGTGGTTTTCTGGGTGTCCTCAACTTTTGGAAACAAATGTTGACGTGTCTGTGCTGTACATGTGCACCAGTAGCTTTTGTCAAGCTAATGTTAGCAGCTAACTGTGGCGTTAGCAGAGACTTCGCTCTGTTGCTAAGAACCTCGCATATCTATTCCACAACACACTGACAGAAAACAAACCGACCCCAGAGGAGGTGTTACGCACTCTACTGAGCGCAGCTAACGCTAGCAGCTAACCAGCAGAGTTGCTGAGTTGGCCTGTTTCCAGCTGTCGAATTTTAATGAAACAAAAAAGTGCAGCGCGTTCCACTAAGAGCTAACTCAGCTAGCGGTGTGTTTTCATTTGAGCCGATCAGCGCTGATGGAAATTTGGGGAGAATCTGTCTTACAACAACCGAATGTTTAACGAAACAGATGGAAGGAAGGAAACACGTTTGTGTCACATGACCACCTCTGGATTTCCTGTCTGAGATTTGTAGTTTTCCGGATGAGCGCTGGTGTTCATCTGTCAGTGACGTCCGTCCCCCCCGGCACCAGCTCAGACAGAAGTTAGCTAACGTATGCTAACGTCCGCGACAGCACATTCGTTTTGCTTTGAATTTAAAAATAATCTTCACTCTTCCTGTTCACCCCGTCAGAAACATGGCAGTGCAGACCGCAGGAAGTTGTGTTTTCATCCGTGTGCTGTGAACTCAGGTGTGTTTGTGGAGGTCGTTCCCAGATTCTGGAAAAAGGCTGTGAGTTAGAAGTAGGGGACCGCCGTGAGTTTGTACCACTTGACCGTCTCTTTGCCGAGGTCAAAGTCTTTGAGTCGGAGCGTGATGCCGCCCAGGAAGTAGTTCTCACGCAGTGACTCGGCGCTGAGCACGCTCAGTTGCAGCTCGCGCAGCCCCAGAGTTTCTTTGCTGTAGCCGCTGTACACCAGCTGCAGACAGGAAGGGAACACATTTAGGTGAAGAGTCTAGAAGTCAGACAGCCGATCAGGGGCCAGATTCACAAGACCTTCTTCTTCAGAAAAAAGTGTTTTAAGAATAAAAAAGAGAAATAGTGGATATTCTCAAAGAAAGTTGGTAAGTATTTGCTCACCTCAAGTGAAAAGCCTCTGACATCACATCTGTCAACCAATTCTAGACCAGTTTTGACAGTAGGTCCTAGTTTCAGCTCCACCTACATGAACCTTTACTTCTGTTTGATTTGGTGTCGGCTCCATAGAATAGAAGCTAGCAGCTAACAGCTAACGTTGTCATCATTGACAAAAGCAGTTGTCTTTAAGAGCTTTCCCCCACTGGTTTTGTAGATGGAAACACCTTGACTATGTTTATTCATTGGCTCTAATGCATTTTAATTCATGACAGGTCAATTTGAAGAAGTTTGTAAGTAGGAAAATAAAGAAATTCCTAACATTTGAGACTGATCTTAGAAAACACTGAGGAATGAACTTGTTAATTCAGATCTTAAGACATGACTTGGGACTTTCCTGAAGAACAGAGTTGTAGGGGTGTTTCCTCACCATCTCGTTGAACGTTGGGTTCCTGGTTTTCCTTGAGATCTTGGTCTTGCGCTTGGACGTCTTGTGCGGATCTGGGAGCAGGTATGTTTTCACGTAGGGGTTTGGATCGGTTCCCTCCTCAGACACCTGACGGGAAGGTGGAACGTGTGAAACGCGTCAGTGTATGGAAAGAGGAACCGAGAAGAAGACCAGCAGCAGCAGCCCCGGATGCGTCGTCAACGGTTACCAGGTCTCTGATGTGCATGACCATGATGAAGAGCGTGCTGTTCCTGTAGGAGATGGACAGCTTCACTTCTCCTTCCACCCGGCCGGACGTGGGACTCACTGGGGGCTCTGCAGAAACCAGAGAACTGAGCTCAGGTCTCATTTGACAGACATGGAACACTGAACACACGACACATAAGGTGACTGACAACAACTGGTTCTCCTGCGGTTGGGGTGGGGGCACTCACTCGTCTCTGCCACCAGGGGGCGGGCTCATCCAAAGTACGACTAGGAAATACGACCAAACGCACGACTACAGCAGGAAGTGGCGGTGTTTACGTCCTCACACACACCGACAGAGTTTGAAGAAGATGGTTTATTCACCTGCAGCTCTGGAACTCGTCTCTAGACCTTCTGTCTTCTCATCTCGCGCGATTGGATGGAAGAAGGTGTAGATCAGGTCACACTTCAACAACAGAACGTCATCCGTCACTGACTCGTACACGCTGTGTGTGTGTGTGTGTGTGTGTGTGTGTGTGTGTGTACCTGTGTGACCTCTGTGGAGCTCCTCATCAGGTTGTGGATGTAGTTGTTCAGTTCCAACT
>CAAKHB010006985.1:18374-31283 GCA_901007665.1 Aeoliscus strigatus
AGTATTTATTTACGAGACAAGAAAAGTAAGTCCGACTCTCCTCGGTTTCTCCACCTGGAGACACGACTGTTTCTTCCTGTATTTATCACACATACGTGCAGTTTCATGTGACTGAACGTGTTTTCACCGCGGGAACTTGTCGGTCACGTGACTGACGGACCGGAGCACTGGAAACACATCCGCTGAGGGTTGACAGAGCAAAGATGGATTGGAGACGCAACACAGACGCAGCTGGTGTAAAGCCGGGGTAAGGCCACGACGTCTATGGTCCATGGCCACATCTACGGTTCATCACCATAACATCTCAAGAAATGTTTTCTGACTGCGTAAACAATCACAAAATTCCCGTACTCCAAAGTTTGCTAGTGTGAATGTCTCGTCAGCGATACTGTCAGTGTTAAAGGGTCAGTACGACGTGACACTGACCGCTGAACAAAAGGGTTAAACGGTAAACGCCGTTGTCGTCGTGTCTTCTCACCGTCTGAAGTCAAACAGTGGCATGGACACCTTCCCCAGCTGCTCCGGACCTTTCCTCTGTTTGTTAGAGTCCGGCGAGCCGCCGGCGTTCTGGTTCAGGACCCCGAACAGAGTCAGGCTCAGCATAGACTCCAGGGGCAGCACGGCAACCGCGATGGGGAAGTTGATGCTGGATGGACGGGGCAGGGACAGTCGGGTTTAGAGGCCGAGGAGGGGTCGAACACGTGGCGGAGGAGACGCCGTCACTTACAGCTCATCCCATTTGACATGGTAGAAGTAGCTCTTGTACGTGCCCACTCTCTTGGACTGGACCGGTTTGAACAGGTTCTTGTTGTTGTGGGTGAGCGAACACACCAGGAAGTACTTCTCATAGCTGCAACACAAGCACATCCAACGATGATCAGATGCAGTTGTACAACCTCTAAGGGGACATTGGTGTAAGGGTTTAATGTTATATATCACATGTTTATTCAGGATAGCTTTTAATAACCCAGAAGTGTGGTGACGGTTTCATTTATTTTCATTCATTTCATTCTGTTTCATTGCTTTTACTGCTTTCAGTAACGCACTCAGGTTGAGCTGTATGAATAAAGAACACTAACATCATACAGTAACATCGAACACACACTCGTTAGACTAAAGGAGGCGGAGTCTTCTTCCTGTTGGCTGTCAAGTCCCACTGACAATACTGAGGCCTACACACCCGGACTAATAGACCCTGAACATCCACGCACTCCTTCCACTGCTTCCCATTAGACGTGTGTGTGTGTGTGTGCGCGCACGTGCCCACACAGGCACGACAAGTCGAAGCAGGTGGAGGCGGAGCATGGCTGCATGGAGCTTTTGAGGATTCCAAGGGAACCCTCATGCACACACAGTTGTGAGACCTCGTGTAAACGACTGTCGTTTCCATGGCAACGGGTGTGCTGGTAGTTTGAGTGGTTGTCTGTCCTTGATTTGTCCAGGGCATAAAGGGTTAAATAAAGTACACAGTTCATCGGCCACTCTGAGAGGAGGACTGGAGCTTCCAGGATGAAGCAGCGCGGTGTGTGTGAGTGTGTAAACACAAGGACATCAGTTCCTGCAGCTCAGCGCCATCTGCGCTGGCAGCGCCGCCGGTCGCCGGCTCTCAATATGCTGCCAATGCTGCTGCCGCCACTGAGGCTCAAGATGGACTCACTGAGCCGCGGCAACCACTCGCTCACTCAGCGAGGAGCTACAACACGACACCAGAGTGAAGCTGAGAGACGCCGGTGAAGGAGTCTACTGAAAAAATGAAAGGAATCTTTTGTTTCATTTCACAGTTCAGCTGCTTGAGTGTGTCAGTGAACTGCTGCAGGTGAATCACATTCTCTGGTCACTGAGACCAGTCACTCACTGCAAACGAAGGAGTCACGGAAACGGGAGACAGGAAAGACGTCTGCTGGATGTAACAGAGAAACAAACAGTCCACAGGAACCGTGCCACCGTCAGATCGATCAGGCTTGTTCCTCTGATCAGTGATCAGTGAATGCACGCTACGATCACAACCAGATCCAGGAGGAAAACTGGGTAGTGACAGGGGCACGGAATGAGTCCATGAGATGACTCTATGGATTCAGTCCACCTGAAAGAAGTGTTCTGTCATCTCTAGATGGAGACAGAAGGACGGGCGGACAGAGACAGATGGAGAGAGAGACGGACGGATGGATAGACAGAGACAGACGGAGAGAGACGGATGTGTCTGTAGTCTCTGAGATCTGCTGTTAACAAGCCTCACAGAGACACACAGACCTAGGTCGATGATGCGTGAGCTGTGGGCACGGAAAATTTGTGCTCAGTGCACGCACGCGCACGCGCACACACACGCATCCAGATAAGGCCCAGCTGAAACTGGACAGTGGGGTGGAAAAAACAGACACGGGCTGCAACACTGGAGCCGACTCTTAAGTAGACAAACAAGGTGACAACACACACAGACACAGATCCACTGACTCCATCCTGGAGGGTGGGGGGGTCAGCGGTACCCTGGTGAAGTGCGTGCGGTGGGCCGGTACCTGCTGACCCAGGGGGCTGGGATGCCGTGCAGGGCGAACAGGGTGAACTGGAGGTGGTCAGTGGTTCCGGAAGCTTCTCGGCTGCTCCTCCCATCTGCCGTCTCTCTGTCTGAGGGCGGGCCGAAGGAGGTGGAGGGGGGGCAGAAGGAGCGTAGGTAGAGCTTCACCAGGTCGTACACGGCCTCCGTCAGCAGAGCCATGCTCTCCTCCACCGGACCCGGGTGACCTGTTGGGTCGGCAGGTTTGTGTTTATGAAACAGGTCTGACAGGTGGATGACGAGCTGCACCGCGTCTGGTCGACTCAGCATATGTAAATATTACTGGAGGTGCTCCTGGAAGAGGAGGGATGTGAACACTCTCCCCCCTCAAGGTCTAAACCAAGAGTGCTGGGGACTTTTCTGCAGGTGAGAGACCTATGCCTTCAAGTCGGCTGTGATGACACAAAGAAGAACATTCAGCAGCTTTGGCTACACAGTGGAGCAGTAGTTAGTCATGTTCCCTCAGTTCAATTCATCTACTACTACTACTACCTCTGTTACCGAGCCTCTGACACCCAGGTATCACCGGCGCTACATTCACATAGCGTACTTTGGAGCACCATGATTACATGACTATATCAGAAAACGGTTCCTGAAAGCTGAGAGGTGTCAGTTGGCTCCTCTACCTGGTATAAAGAAGGATCTAGAAGGAGAGAACGTCTATCGGTTCCTGGAAGATGACAACAGCCATGTTGCTGTCATTACGGTAATCCCATTCCCTCTGTTGCCAGAAGCCGGTGAGTCATTACCGTAATGACAGCAACTTGGATGTTAAGTGCAACGTTTTCTGCTCACACAAATAGTCCTGTAATTACGGTACTCCAAAGGATGGGACAGTCTGTGTTGGAGGGTTCATAACAAATAAGAAGAATAAAATGATACATTTACCAATTTATTTCAAGGTGCTCCATTTGATTCAACAGATACAAAGGAAACAAATCTATTGAGATCAAATTAAAATTTAAAAAAAATTGAGTGTGTGTGTGTGTTTCTCACCATTTGACGGCTGACCTGACGACGTGGAACCCATCTGGAAGGTAAAACGTGGTGAGCTCAGACAGATGCCGACGGGCTAGTGTGTGTGTGTGTGCGTCCACCTTGGGGGAGCGTGTCCTGGGTAAGTTGACAGAATGCCGCAGCCTCTTCACGGCCTCCGTCACGGCTCGAGTCTCTACCTCGTCCAGAGCGCAGCACAGGTTCTTCACCGTCTGCACCACCCGGTCCACAGTCTTATACTGGGTGCTCTGCACGCACACACACACACACACACACACACACAGGTCATCACACACACCCTCATCCTCTCAGCAGGTCCTGATGCTGCCGTGGAACTTGTAATTGATGTCATCTTCAGTCACCACTCGTACCTCGTTCTCCAGGCAGATGCTGGCCTGAGTGTGGAACCCTTCAAGGTAGTCAGCTAGACCTTGTCTGCAGGAACACACACACACACACACACACACAGACAGAGAGAAACACACACACATTATTTACATCATCTAAGGCAGAGAAGCTGATGTCTGCGGTTTTGTGTTTTCTGTTGGTAAAGGACCGGTGGTGTGTGTGTGTGTGTGTGTGTGTGTGTGTGTGTGTGTGTGTGTGTGTGTGTGTGTGTGTGTCCTACCTACCTGGTGACGTTCTCCTTGAACGGCCTCTCCACCTGCCCCAGGTGCTTCTCCAAGTCCACAGGAGAGTCGTCGTCCTCAGCCTACAAGAGCAAACAGACAGCTGAGGACATGACCGAACATACAAAACTAAGTCACCTGGTGTGTACCAGTACGTGCCGCGGTTCCACGTACGACGGTCACCGACATGAACAAAGACCTCGGTGACACAAACAGTTTGACCACTTTATACCGACACGCTGATGCCATCTTAGATGCCGAACTCAGGTCGTCTGAGTTGGATCGAGTTCTGAGTGGGAGAAGGTTCCACTGAGCTACTTGGAAATATTCCTGCTGTGTTCAGTTGATGGGAGAGGGGTGTGTGTGTGTGTGTGTGTGTGTGTGTGTGTGTGTGTGTGTGTGTGTGTGTGTGTGTCTTCTTACACTGCGTGCCAGGTCCCGTCTCATGGTGGAGCGAGCGAGCAGCTGTAACGTGATCTCATTCTCCCACTTCCTGCAGTTCTGGACGTACTCATGGCTACCCAGGCTGTGTTTGCTGTTGAACGCCATGACAGTGTCATGTGTCATGGCACACGCACACACGCACACACATACACACAGACACAGACAGACAGACAGCTGCTGTGTTTTTGTCATCTGTATCAGTACTTGCTTCAGGCACCCTACAAACCAATGCATGCGTCGTGTTTGACAGTGACCTCGTGAACTCACTTCTGCAGCACCTCCTCCCTCCCACAGACTTTGAGCAGGTAGCTGGAGAAGTCCACCTGGTCCAGGTCGTCGTGGACCCAGCAGAGGGTCTGACTGATGAGCAGCTCCACCGGAGAACTCACTGGAGGAGGAAGCAGAGACCACCGGGACAGTTCTGTCAGTTGCACCGTGGCACGACACAGCTTCAGTCGTCATGACAACTGCCGGGGCGGTCCAGTCTGTCAGGGCTGGATCAAATCTACCATGACTTGTTGTAGTTGCTCCAATAACCAATGTCGGTACAGCACATGTGTCTGCCGAACAAATTCAACCATTATTTTGGTCCCGACAAAACAAGTGAAAATGTATGTTGCAGTTAGTGCGGTAACCAGACCTGCTCACTTTCAGCTGCTGTTGCTGGAGGGAAACAAAGAAAAGACCGATGACCAATGAAGGAGCAAATGAGTGCGATCGTCAGAGATGACTTGTGTCCTGACTACTTGTGCTCATCTTGTTGTAGTTAGTGCAGGAACAACCCGCTCACTGCCAGTCGCTTCAAGGAGGACATGACCTCAGGCAGCTTCTTCCTGTCCATCTTCTTCTTCCCCCTAAGCAGCCATTGTCAGAGGTTAGCACCACCTGGTGGTCAGACTGCACCTCCATTCAAAGCCTTTCTGTCTCAATTATTATTTTACGAGTTACTGGAGGAATTGTTTCAGCTCCGCTCGGTTCTAAGACGTCTACCAACACTTTCTCCTGATGAAAGGATGGAGGGAAGCAGAGAGACAAAGCAAACACAGCAGGAAGGAAATGCCTGTCCTCCGTCTGTCCATGAGAGGGACGATTGTTCCGGGGCCACACAACAGCATTCCAGTCACACACTAAACGGGTCAACGAGGTGTCACATGTTTCACACACACAGAAACGAGTCCTCGCGCCACTCAAAGGCTTCGAAGGCCGTCTGGCGCTAATGCCCCAAAACGGACGGTGACTGCCGCACACACTGAAGAAGAAGAAGCAGCAGCAGCAAAGTGAGCGGAACACGATGCCCTTATTGTTGTAGTATGTGCGGTAACAACAGCCGCTGACTGTCAGTCACTGTTGATGGAAGGAAACAATGAAAAACAGTGAATAACCAATATCGGAGCGCCACCACATCGTGTCCCGAAGTATGCCCATCGTGTTGTAGGTGGTGTGGTAACAAGACCCGCTCACTTTGGTGACTTGTCCATTTGTCACAGAGATGAATCAATAAATGTCTATTTCTTAGAAAACACAGAAAAACTAGATGGTGAAAACGACGGTGAGATTCAAGGCTCGTGATGGTGACGACAGGACACCACACTGACCTTTGACCTCTGCAGTCCAACGGACATGAACACACGCGGCGTATTAGAAGCAGCTGTAGTGTCAGTAAACTAACACACACACAGTGAACACCAGGGACCCGTGCTGAACTCCAGGACGCATCAGTCACAGGGTTTGGATGGAGCGTGGGTACGAGCAGGAGAAACGCCGCTCTACACACCCAGGGCTGGTAACCAACAGCCTTTTCTGGGCCCTGAGACAAACCCCCCCCCACACACACACACACACACACACACACACACACACACAATCCCTCTCTCCAGGCTGCTCGGCCCAACATGGCTGCTCCCTGCTGAGGGGACAAACCCGTATTTGTGGGGGAAAAAGGAACGCGATGTACTTCCCACGACGGCAGGAATGAAAAGAAACAATTGTGCGTGAGTGTGTGCGTGCACGCGCGTACGTGTGATAAACAGCTGTGAAAGTCGATTCCTCCTTCAGCTCTGATCTGTGACTGAGTCTGAACCACATTATTACGTACGTTCTTGTTCTAGAGGTTCTCCAGATACTTCGATAAGACTGAACATCATGTAGATCATGTTAACCCTTTGACCCCGATGGGACCACTGGCCCATGCATGCTAGCGCCAATGTAGCGTCATGGATACAGTCGGTGTGGCAGTGTTAAATAGATCAAATCAGACTGGACATGAATGACGGTAGAGTGTGATGGTGGAGTCACTGACTGGTCTCGTATCACGTCGGCCTATCGAAGCCCAGTGTTTCCATCAGCGTCCTACGAAGGGTCAAAGGTGAAGAAGGCAGCACCGGGGCCACGTACCGTCGCAGGTGAAGGTGACCGGCTGCTGGGACTCAGAGATCTCGATGGAGACCTTCACGGAGCAGCTGCTGTCTCCACCGGCGTCCCTCTGGGGGATGACGGGGCTGAGCACGTAGCCGGGGTTGGTGGAGGCGTCACCGTGAGGGAACACGGAGCGCAGGCTGCAGGAAGATCAGCAGAACACACACTGACCGCACCGTTTCCAGCATGTTCTTTCAAGATCTTTTCTGTTCTCTACTGTGTCTGCTGAAGAAAGTGGTTGAAAAAAATGTCTATATTTGTACATTATTTTATTTATCTGAATATGCAATGTATGTATATGTATTACAAATAAATACATACATAAAATAATGACTAATTGAATGTTTTTGAAACAATATTGTTTTATTTGTCCTTTTTCAAACAAGAGACATATTTAAAAGAATTTTATGTATGATTCACTTCAAAAGAATTGTTATATATACATATTATTTAAAATAAATATTTTTATAATAACAACACATTTTATAATTTTTTTTATTATTTTAAATATTTTGTACAATGTACATCTAATTGGTTTTCTCTTTCTTTGAAACTCTTCTTCTCCAGTTTCTCTGTACATTGGAGCATAAAAACCAACCACTGATGACAGAGAAATGCTCACTGTCACTGTCAGCAGCAGTTGGTGTCCCACTGGTGGGGAGAAGACGTTACCTCGCTACGTCTTCACAGAAGGCAACAACCTCCAGGTTCTGAGCGTCTCCTTCCTCCAGAGCGGCGTTCTTCACCAGAGCTTTCCCCCTCCCCTCCTGCAGACACATCAAGCAGCAGTCAACCAGCGTTTTCTCATCAACGCGTCAGGTCGTCTGTCAGCTGAGAGCGGGTCCTGCTGCTTCCTGACGTGTGTTCCGGGAGAGAATAAACCCGTCTGCTGCAGGTGTTAAAGGTTTCCCTCAAAAATCTCTGGCACATGCTCATCTGTCCTGACGCAGAACCAGGAGAATTCACTCCAGGAGATTCCTGACCCCCCCCCACCAACCCCTGTCTGTCTGCCAGCATCTAGGAATGTGCTTCCCCCCAGCACAGGAAATAAGCAGTGTGAAGACCTCTCCCCTTCCTGAGCTGGGCTATCGGCAAAGAAAAAAAAAATCACCACAAAAAACGCTTAGTCACTGCTGGGAAATGAGGGGGTCTGACATCACAACACGGAAGAGGAGTCAGGAAGTCTTCAACGAAGGGTAGAAATTACTAGAAAAACAGTGTCTGGAGCCAATGGATGGAGAATGCGACCGATCAGAACACAGACACACACCTCAGCTTCCTCTTTCCAACAGGAAATGACCACGACTCGCTTACTTCCTGTGATGAACTCAGATGTGTCAGAAGGACGCTCACAGGTTCCATCTCCTCAACACGTCTACCTGCGTCTCACACAATGTGTCTCCTGTTCCCTTCCAGTAAACAAGGTCAAAGGTCAGGAGAAGCAGGAGTCATTTGCCCAGTGACTAACTGGAGCTGCTCTGCTACGTGTGAGCTCCGCACGCGAGGTGTTCACACGGGTCGGTGGACGGAGGCGTTCAAACACCCGTCCGTGAGGTCGGTAGCGTAGCGGCCAACAGCCATGTTTCCATCCAAGGGGACTGGAGTCGCTGGGACACGAATCCTGAAAACTGTTTGTCCGTTTGATGAAGGAGCTGAGTACGGGGGCGTACTCGAAACCCGGAACAAGCCAGCGGATTTCGGTTTGCGTGAACATCATCTGTCTACTTCTGAACAGGCTGGTGACCATGACAACAAAAGATTCACTCCTTCCTTCTCATGACTAAAACTAGTGTTGTGTCAGGTGAGGAAAACAAAGACAACATCAGCACGAGGAACTGAACACAAATCAACTGGCTGGCACCAACACAGGATACGTCTCCAGTTTGCTGCCCCCAGGTGGTGGGAAAAAGATGCTCGTTATGGAATTTGATTTGTTTTTTTTGTATTTTTGTTTTTTGTTTGTATGACAAGTGTTTTATAAACACAGACTGACTGATTGAAACTCCTGATCAAACTCATACTCCTCCAGCCTCCGTCAGACCGACTGCTCGTGAAAACGTCCAGAAGCAGATGTGGCGCCGTGCCTCAGGGGAATGAACACTCAGGTCTGAACAGGCAGCGGCTGCCAGGCGTGACGGCTGATTACCTCCCACAACCTCCAACTAACCACCCAGAGGAGGAGGAGACGGAGGGAGAGCCGGCAGCGGAGGAGTCGACGCTCCAACTTCATCCTCATTTGTTCCATTTTACAGCCGTCCTCTGCCAGCTACCAGCGCTCGTAATGACACACACTCTGCTCCGGCCAAAATCACTGCTGAGGACAAAGACAGGCAGCCTGAACGCACACACACACGGACCAGGAAGTGACCCCAGCTCGTTGACGGGGTCCGATAAGGCGTCACTTTGTCAGCTCTGGTCTCCTCTGATGGAGGATATGTGGAGCAGTCAGCGCTGTGGGCAAAGTGGCAACGAGTGTCATTGCCTTCATGTCCAAAAACTGCCATCTGTCACTCGCTCGCACGCACGCACGCACGCACGCACGCACGCACGCAGACTGTTGAAGCAGAGTCAACGCAGGCTTTCTTTGTCCACAGGTTGACTCATTAAGACCTTCAACACCCACGTGTCACTGCTGATACGTTGGAGCATACTGTGGAGTACCGTAATTACATGACTATTTCAAGAGAAGTTGCATTTCACAACCATGTCATTACCGTAATGACTTCTCCAAGTTCCTTCTTCACACCAGCTAAGATAACTTAAGATATTCCTTTATTTATCCCACAAACAGTACACATATAGGTGGACTACAGCATGCATGGGAACAAAATGGTATTTATACCACAAAGCAGAAAAATAAAATATAATTAGACAACTGAATACGAACAGATATAAAATATAAATATAAATATAATATAAATATAAATATAAATACTATCTGTACTGTTTGAGTACATATGGTGCATACAAAACAGTGCAGTTGTGAATAAGAAGAATATCGCACATCTGTTATTGACACTCGAGGTAGAGGAAGTGACACGCAGCTTTCACAAACCGTTTTAGTCGTGTAATTACGGTACTCCAGAGTATACTAGTGTGAACGTAGCGCTGGGGATGCTGTGTTCCTTTCTTTAATCTGTGTTCCCTCTACGTGCTGGTGCCTGGCAGTCGTGTTCCACACAGGACAGCTCAGTTCCGCCCCACAGCCGACAACTCATCTGCTTCTGAAGGTACCGGCCAGCAGCTCCTTTGGGAGCTGGATGTTTCATCATCCGCACTTTAATAACACTCAAAACTTCATCTCCAAAGTCATTCTCAGTCCCACGTGTTCTGATACTGATACTTCCACCATAAAGTGAAATGGATTTTGTGAAAAATCATGTGATGATCAGTCCCATTTTTCAGTTTCACACTCATCATTAACCCTTTAAATCTGACAGTATTGCTATTGATACATTCACCCAAGCATACTTGTGAAGCTTACTTCACAGCTAAGGCGCAGTCTTTACGGTAATGACATGATAGGCGCAAATGACAGCAACATGGCTGCTGTCAACTTTCACACTGTGTGTGTGCGTATGTGTGTGTGTGTGTGTGTAGGCGGTCCTGTACCTGGCTGCTACCTGTGTGTGTGTGTGTGTGTGTGTGTGTGTGTGTGTGTGTGTGTGTGGAGGCGGTCCTGTACCTGGCTGCTGCCTCTGTGCTGGGAGCAGCTTCCAGGGATGTTCAGTGAGTGACTCCTGGTGACGGTGGCCCCCGTCGACGCCCTCCTCTGCTGCGAGCATCCTGCCATCTTCACCTCCAGCTGGGGGCTGCTGCTGCTCCCGTTGCCTTCCGTCTCCAGCACCGCGTCCCAGGGATCCCCTGCTGTCGCCCCGGCGAAAGTCTGCGGCCCCGCCTCGGCCTCACTCTCAGGCTTGCGCTTGGTGAGCGGGTCCAGATCCAGCCAGTCGAAGCGGCTGATGCCGGTCGACTCTGTTTCCGCCGGCGCCGGCTGCTGGGGTGTCGGGTCGGGTGCCAGAGAGGAATCTGGCTCGGCACATCCGACCGATTTGCCGTTCTTCAAGTATTCCGAGGTGCTGGCGATCTTGTCGAAGAGCTTGGCCATCTCCGGGTCCACCGGCGGCTGGGAGAAGACCATGGCAGGGGGGGGCTGGATGGGAGTGAACGCCATGAACGGCGGCTGCTGGGGGGGCAGAGCCATGAAGGGCGACATGGTCGGCGTGAAGCCGTTCTGAAACGAGCCCGGTTTGGAGAACCCAGCCGAGGGGAAGATCGGCGCCGGTCGGTGCGTGGGCGTGGACACGCTGGAGTTGGACGGCGCCGACAGGACGGGGGTCCACTGGCCACTCTGGAAGGGGGAGGAGCTGCAGGGGAGGCCGCCGGGGTAGGAGGCGCTGAGGTTGAACCCCAGCAGCGACGACGGCCGCGACACTTTGCTGCTATTGGCTCCGAAGTCCTCGTCCAGGAGGAGCTTCTCCAGCTCCTCGTTGGTCAGCTTGTCCACGTCGATCTCCCTGAACTTGTCCTGCTCCGCCTGCTTCTTGGCCTCAGGGAAGACGATGAGGTCCTTCTCTGGTCGGCTGGGGGAGGACGAAGGAAGAGGAGCAGCAGCAGAGGCTGATTTCGGTTTGGAGGAGGAGGACAACGACGGGGACGTGGTGGTGGACAGAGTGTGTCTCTTCTCCCTCTGCAGCTTTGCTAACGCCTCCTCCTCCATGCGGAGAGCTTCCTCCTTCCCCACAGCCCCCTTGGACTGGGGCCCGGCCAGCTTGAACCCATTACCACTGGAGATCTGGGCCATTGTGTCAACTGGAGGGTGCCATGAGCGGGACAGCGTTCACGTCGACGTGGGACACTCGGAGGACCGCAGGGCAGGGGTCTACACACCTACGAGGGATGGAGACGTCAGTGACTTTCCATGGGAATTTACAAGAACAAACGGGAAAGATCCTGCAATTTAGGAGGGTCGGTCCTCCAACACCGACGGTACCTCCAAGGATACATTGGCACTAGCATACTTTGGAGGACCGTGATTGGACAACTGTTTCAGAAAGTGTCCAGCAATCCCAGAAAAATGAGAAGTTGCACTTCACAGCCAAGTTACGGTCATTATGGTAATGACTTGCCGGCTTCTTGCAACAGAGCGAATGGGATTACCGTAATGACTTCCAGGAACCGATGGACGCTCCTTCTAGCTCCTTCTTCAACACCAGGTAGGGGAACCAAGTCAGACACTTCTCAGCTTTCAGGAACTGTTTTCTGATGGCACTAACAGACGAGTATTTACGGTACTCTACAAAGTATACTAGCATGAATGTATGGGCAGCGATACGTCCGTGTTCACGGGTCTGGTTGTGTACAACTTATTTTCACTTGAGAACATGATGCTGTCACATGCACATACACACTGCTGACTGCAGGTGCACTGAGACCACGCCCCCGGGAGGGCACACCCCCTCCATACCTGCACTATTCGTCCTCCATCACATGCACAGGTGATTCCTTGAACCCTGGATTATTGACAGTGCTAGCGGATGAGTTCATTGCTACATGTAAGATAGAGCTAGCACCATTTCATTGAATAGCTCCGGAGCTTCTGGGAAGTTTTGGGAGATTTACTGGAAATTCACCGCCTCCCTCTGCAAACCTAGCTGTATCTGCCTGAGGAGGATCGACCTGGGGTGGGTCGGACAAGAACGGGATCTGTGACGGGACAAAAGAGCTGCAGAGAAGCGTCTTGTGCTCCTAAAATGACACAGCTCTTTCTCAAAGCCGCCATTCATCAAACCATCACAGCCCAGAGTTGAGTGAGTTCCTTCCCTCCCCAGGCATCACCGGCTGCTCCTGTGCCCCCCCCCCCCCCCTCCTTGT
>CAAKHB010006985.1:31303-44613 GCA_901007665.1 Aeoliscus strigatus
CCTCATTGTGGCAGAGACGACTGGCCTTGCTGGGGATCAATCTGGCAGCTGAGGAATTTGGAGTTGTAAGAACCCAGCCAGGTCTCTGTCGTCCTCCGTTAGCTTTGTGTTAGTTCCTATCATCTGACCCCAGCAGGCCAAAACGGTGACGGCTGACGCCCAGGAGACACTGGACCGACAGACAAATAAACGTCTGAACGCTGTTCGCTAGCTCAGCTTGTGTTATCGATTTGAGGGGAACAGATTGAGTCTTTGTTTTGTTCAAAGCTGTCGTTTCCAGGTCAAAGGTCAGCCCCCCACCACCCGAGTGCCCCCTGGGGTTCATTCTCACTCGTGTTGTCCTGTGTGCGAATGAGTCGTTCAAAAGAACGGGTCTTTTGAGGGAATGAACTGCACTGAATCACCTCCTGAGAAGATCTGTCCAGTTCACAGTGAGGCTGAGCGTGGCAGTGAACCGCTGACGGTGAATCAGATTCGATCGTTCCCTACGTTCCACCTTCATCTACAACATTCAATGATGAAAATTCAGATTTCCAAGGGGAGCCTGGCGTGTTTTTGTCGAACAGATCAGTACGCTGAGTGTGATGGAGCTTGGGGTGGGGGGGTCAATGAATGAACCGTTTGACCGAATCGTTTGAGCTAATTGACAGAATGAATCCATTGACATCTATTTTTAAAAGAACCTTTTAGAGCTTGAGATCCCAGTCACTCCAAGATTATGCTTACTGGGCGACCAATCACAAGTAATGGGTGTGTCAAAACAATATTTTGCAGTCATAAAGGTCGGGACGGTCACGGCAGCCCGGATTATCCTCAGGTTATGGAAGAGTACATCCCCACCGGACGATAAAAAGTGGATTGAAAAAATGGCAGAAACTGCATCATATGAACAAATGTTAGAGAGAGTCAGTGAGGATAAGAGAGGGCTATGGGAACGTTTTTACCACAAGCTCATAGGAACAACTGGGTAAGAATTGAGACCATTGTATAGCTGTGACTGATTAATGTAATGATGTGTGTGAATTACTCTGTACTGGCATATATATATGTAGGTACCATATACCAGGGAACCACTGTAACCCCACCCAACGGAATTGTCTCTAAGTGTGAAATAATAATAAAAAATATATGACAAAAAAGAACCTTTTTACAGAACAGACTCGTGATTCAGTACACCTACAAGAATTGTCACAAGTTAGATTTTCTCACCCATCTCAACAGCTACTTCCTCAATCTGCATTAGAGAAGGATGACGAAAGTGGGTCAATCAAATCAGGGAAAAAAACGGTTGCAGCAGCAGCAGCATCTTCACCAATTTTTGGGGGGTTGTGGATGAAAACTCTAACGTCAGCAGACTCTTGAAACTGACTTATGTCTCAGATGTTGAAAAAAACAAAAAAAGCCAACCTCACATGCTGCACGTCTTCATCAACACTGTGCTAAAGTGCAAATGTTAAATCTCCACGTGACCAAAGAGCAGAAGCACATCGTTGGTGTAGAAAATAAGTAACCGCTCAGGGTTTGCTGAAGATCTTCTGTGAAGAGCTCGGTCACATGAGCAGACACTTCTGTTTACAGGTTTCTGTAAACAGAAATACACAATACAGGAAGTATAGGAGACTGGGCAGAGGCTGGTTTATCTACCGTGTTGTAAGAGAAAGTTGCACAAAATGTGGACTGTGAACACTGACAAAGTTATTTGAATTTGAATAATTTTATCATTTCAATTTCTTAATTTTTGTTTTTGTTTGTCACGGCAGCTCAGAACAAGAATAGAAATATAAAAGAGTTAACAAAAATAAAGCAATTATAACAAGTAAAAATAAAGATGGGTGAAAATGGTAAAAGTAATCAAATAAAAATAACTTTTTATTGTCATTGTTCACAGCACGACATTTTTTCTCCTAACCTTCCTGTCATCAGAGGGACAACACAGACAGGAAGGTTAGGAGAAAAAGCTAGAGAGGCTAGATTGAGATGGTTTGGACATGTGCAGAGGAGGGACAGTGGATACATTGGTAGGAGAATGTTAGAGATGGAGTTGGAGGTAGGAGACAGAGAGGAAGACCAAAGAGGAGGTTTATAGATGCAGTGAGGGAGGACATGGAGGTAGTTGGAGTCAGAGTAGAGGATACAGAGAACAGGGAAAGATGGCAATTGATGATTCGCTGTGGCAACCCCTGAAGAGGGACAAAGCCGAAAAGAGAAGAAGTTCACAGCACGACATTGTGTACAACTTTCTATTACAACACCTGGGATAATATAATACTTAAATACAAAAAAACATAAAAATTGCAATGTATGCAATAATTCAAAGTAACAAAATAGTCTAGACTCTAAGTTCATATGCAATACACAGTATATACAAAAAGGATAGTTACATGAGATGACAAGACATGTCAGTATTGCACATGGTGATGGTAAGTTGATCCATGAACTTACAAAGTCAGGTTTAACAATAACAGTACATGAAATGGTCATCTGAATCTGCGCCACTGAAAATATGAGTTTGAATCACATTAAAGATAGAATTTCTCTTATCTATTATCTATTATCAGTAAAGGTATTGATGGCATGACACGTATTTTCATGGGGAGGCTATAATAAAAATTATAAAACAAAAACATCATCCCAAGGTATGTCATGGAACATGATACTATGATACTGCATCTTTGTGTGTCTGTGTGTATACTGTAAGGTATACTCTTTGTGAATATTGTCAATATCTCCCTGTCCTATGTTGTTTTCTTTCTATATTGACCATTTGGTGTATTTGAGATTTGGTATTTTCATCGTTTTATCCAACTTTATTTAGGTATTTGTTCTTCTTTAAAAGTGTTGTACAAAGTAAATAAAAAGGATTTGGATTCTGATCTCTTTAGTTTGAAGTGATTCTCTGGAGGAGACACGAACGAGTCTGATCTGTTGAAATAAATGTTTAAATAAAGGTGTTTCATTACCACAGACGTCACCGGGTTTATCGGCGCATCCTAATGAGCCAGACATTTCCTGGGGTGGAAAAACACACATCATCTGATCCCAACTCATCCCAACTGCTTTGGACTCGAACCACAGAAACACTCGATCGTCATGTTCCGACTCTGTCCGAGTCTCAACATCGAACCTGTGTGTGACTCTCACCTGACACCGACACCCAGTTGCATTAAACCTCTTTTTTCTCTCCCTGCAGCAGCGGCTAGCCGTTTGCTAGCACGGTTCATCGGTGTTTGTCAACGAACGAACAGAGTCCGCCGAGCTCAACCGGCGACACTCAACTCCGCCGACTCGGCTCAACTTTTGTCGGTTAGTTAGCAAGTTAGCCGCTAAGATCAAAACGAGTAATCAGGTCGGAGAAGAAACACATACGTCGGAATGTAGCTAAACGGAGACAACTTACCGGACTGGGTTGAACTTGGTGGGACTCTGATTTGAGCATTTAAAGTACTTTGATCCTGCCAACTACCCAAACAAGGAAGAGCTGCGGCTTTTCTCAAACAGGAAACGACCGGAAACTACGAAAAGCGAAGCCGCTCGTTACAGACAACGCAGAGGTAGAAGTTTCACACGCAGACATTTCCGGGAAAAGTATTAATTTCTCACCCTTGAGCGGTGCGCCGTTTGGAGCCATTTTTCCCTGCAGCTGCATTTTTTCATCCACTTGCACAGAAGCGACGTCACTTCCTGTTGAGGTGGTTTCATGGAGACGTGTGGTTGTTTGTGCTACAGCTCAAACTGCGAGGCAGCGACACCCTGTGGACAATATGAGCTAGTGCAGAAAGAAAGAAAGGAAGGAAGGCACAGACAGACAGAGAAAGAAAGAAAGAAAGAAAGAAAGAAAGAAAGAAAGAAAGAAAGAAAGAAAGAAAGAAAGAAAGAAAGAAAGAAAGAAAGAAAGAATTTTCTTTGCCAGCTCTTCATATAATGATTTATTTATATTTAATATCTTGTAATATATGTACACGTGTCATTTACTCATTTACATTTATCTTTAACTTGTATTATTCTTATTCTTATTCTTATTCTTATTCTTATTCTTATTCTTATTCTTATTCTTATTCTTATTCTTATTCTTATTCTTATTCTTATTCTTATTCTTATTCTTATTCTTATTCTTATTCTTATTATTGTTATTATTATTATCATTATTATTATTATTATTATTATTATTATTATAACTGTTTGTATGCTTGACAGAAAGACACACCTTTCCATCTGTGCTACAATGAAAAAATAGTTGAGTTTCCTCTGGTGTTTTTTTTTTTAATATAACACAAAACTTTTTTGTTCGACTTACTGCATCTTCTTTCACTGTAAATGTATTATATGTTTAAATACCCTTAGAATGAGATTAACAAGGCAATAATGCGAATTATAAAGTGTACAAAATGTAAAAATGGTGATACTTGTTTTGACGTAAACTCATTTCTGTGACGTGAAGCTCTGCCCCCCTCGGCACCTGCCTGTCCGCCACGTACGGTTTGTTTTAACGCAGCTTAATCTGATGGTGGACAGTCGGACTGACAGGTCAATTGGCCAATCAGATGCCAACGCGACAGTTTTCTGGCGAACATCTTCCCTATTCCAGCCAATTGCGCGTAGAGGGGCGGGGCGTTGCCATAGTGCACGCGCACGATGTGTACGTTGTGGCCGCAGGCGGCTGGTCGTGTCGGTAACGGCGGTAAGCAGGCTCCGGTGAGCTGACGGGGCTGGACAGAGTTCACGGACAATCTGAAGGTAACGAGTCACTCAGCGTGAGCGTTACTACTGGAGACAAAAACGGAAACAGCTGAAACCACCTGTTCCTCCATCAGAGCTGCTAGCATGTTTGTGTGCACCTGACGGTTTACTGGTCCACTGATTCACATTGAAATCAAACGTAAATGTAAATGTGATTCAAATGTACATCTGCGTGGAGAGATGTCATGTTCATATAAATACACCCGACTGTGTGTTTGCACTGGCCCCAGTGTATTTTGACCAAGCTGGTTGTGTGTTTGTCAGTCCGACATATGTGGCAGCTGCTTTGGAAATCACGACAAAGAACACATTTGGTCCATAAACTGTCTTTAACAACAACAGAACTTAGTACTTTGAAACATCGTTGTTTGTCTTTGCAGTCGTGACTTTCCTGCTTGTTTATTTTCTGAACTGTGTACTATACCTGTGTATAGACTGTATACTATACCTGGATATAGACTGTATACTATACCTGGATATAGACCGTATACTATACCTGGATATAGACTGTATACTATACCTGGATATAGACCGTATACTATACCTGGATATAGACCGTATACTATACCTGGATATAGACCGTATACTATACCTGGATATAGACCGTATACTATACCTGGATATAGACCGTATACTATACCTGGATATAGACCGTATACTATACTTTTGTAACATCATTGTTTATCTCTGCAGTCATGACTTTCCTGTTTGTTTGTTAAATTCTCTGACCCGACCAGATGGGGAAGGCCAGAGGTCAAAAGTCAGCCCATTGTGCACTGGTCCTGCTGAGTGTGTTTGTGTGCATCCAGTCAGTGCCCATCAGTGTGGACACGAGCAAAGAGGAGCGTCCCCCGGAAGAGCTGGAAGCTCCACGAAGCGCTGTGAGTCAGCGTTGGTGGCGGCGTCACATGACTGGAACATGAATCATTCACAATCACCCAGTGTTTATTGTTTATCTTTATACTTGATTGATAATTGATCTATTTCAGTTCAATTCAATTCCCAAAACTTGATTTGACCCTGGGGGGCAGTTGATGGCACAGAGAGTAAAATGAACATGGATAAGAACAAAGGAGTTTAATCTATATTGGATTAGTGACATGAAGTTTTAATGACACATCAGTTCATTCTGTTTATACCTAACTGTGATTCATGCTTTGGTTTCAGGAAACTGGGCTGCACTACGACCGGTACCTGAGGGAGGTCATCGAGTACCTGGAGAAAGACCCGCACTTCAAAGAAAAGTTGAAAAGCGCCAACATGGACGACATAAAGGTGCAGATACGCAGCCAGCGTTTTGAAAAAAAGCCTCTGTTGACGTGGACACGCTGTGTTCAACGTTGGTGTTTGTCTGCGTGCAGCAAGGCAAGCTGTCCAAAGAGCTGGACTTTGTCCACCACAGCTTTCGGACCCAGCTGGACGAGCTGAAGCGGGAGGAGATGAGCCGACTGCGGATGCTCATCAAAGCCAAACACGACATCCGGGACGGGAACGGTGGGCGTGTCTCATTTCCCGCTTGTCAAGTTGCACAGTTGTTTCGTAACACTTAGCCACAATTGTGTCACTATCAAATACAGGATGTGACTTTCACACTCACATACATCTCACATACACACACACGTTCCTACGTGATGGTCAGCAATTAAACAAACAAGTGAACTTGGTAGAGAGTGACAGAGTGATAGACATAGACTGTGTATTATACCTGGACATACGGTAGACTGTGTATTATACCTGGACATACTGTAGACTGTGTATTATACCTGGACATACTGTAGACTGTGTATTATACCTGGACATACTGTAGACTGTGTATTATACCTGGACATACTGTAGACTGTGTATTATACCTGAACATAGACTGTGTATTATACCTGGACATAGACTGTACACCTAAGAATGTGTTGAACAGCGGACTGGTGGATAAGATCCAGCAATGGGGCAGTACATAGGCTGGTGAGTGTGTGTATTTCTGTCCGTGCAGCTTGGACCGTCGACCATCAGGCTCTACTCAAACAGTTTGAACATCTCAACCACGTCAACCCACACACGTTTGAGGTGGAGGACCTGGACCGTCTCATCAGAACGGTACTTTTCACCACGGCAACTTCCGTGACACATCCAAAACAAACTCCATCTTGTCAGCATCCATTGTGATGCCACCTGGTGGCCACCGCTCAGGATAACTCACTGGAACATCATAGCAGCACCTGTCCCTGGTGCTATGATCTCCATATGTTCGTCTTCCTTCATCACAGGCCACTGAAGACCTGGAGCACTTTGACCGGGATCGCCACGAGGAGTTCAAGAGGTACGGGATGATGAGGGAGCATGAGAGGAGACAGCGTCTGAAGGCCCTGAGCGAGGAAGAGAGGAAGAAGGAGGAGCAGCACTTTGAGGAGATGAGGAGGAAACATGCCGACCACGCAAAAGTCAACCACCCCGTGAGTGTGAGGGATCCTTTCAGCAGAGGAGTGGAGTCCATGGAGGGCTCAGCGTGTGTGTGTGTGTGTGTGTGTGCGCGTGTGTGCAGGGCAGTGAAGATCAGCTGAAGGAGGTTTGGCAGGAGGCCGACGGCTTAGACCCAGACAACTTTGATCCAAAGACCTTCTTCAAAATGCACGGTAACATTGTTGGAGTGTGAGTGTCCGTCTGCTTTATTGAGAGTTAAATTCAGATCCAATCAAATAGTTGCTGTCATTACGGTAATCCCATTACCGTAATGACAGCAGCTTGTTTGTGAAGTGCAAATTCTCAGCTTTCAGGGACCATTTCACTGACATTTCTTATGGTGCAAGTAGTCCCATAGTTACGGTACTCCAAAGTATGCTAGCACCAGTGCACCGGCAGTCTTAAAGGGTTATTATTGTGTGTGTGTGTGTGTGGGGGTGTGTGTGTGTGTGTGTGTGTGTGTGTGTGTGTGTGTGTCGCAGACACCAACGGAGACGGATTCTTTGATGAGAATGAGCTGGAAGCTCTCTTCACTAAAGAGGTAGTTATCAATGGGGATTCTGATCATGTTTCAGTGGAAAGAAATCGACGACGCGCCATGACGTTTTGTTTCTTCGCGTCCTCCAGCTGGAGAAAGTCTACAACCCCAACAACGAGGAAGACGACATGGTGGAGATGGAGGAGGAGAGACTGCGAATGAGGGAGCACGTGATGAACGAGGTGACAGCAGCTTATCGACGGTCCCGAGCGAAGTCCGCTGTGTGTGTGTGTGTTTGTGTGTCTGAGCTGTGTGTGTGCGATGTTCAGGTGGACACCAACAGAGACAGACTCGTGTCCCTCAGCGAGTTCATGGCCGCCACCGCGAAGGAGGAGTTCCAGGAGAAAGACGAGTGGGAGGTAGGAGACGACTGACGCTCGGCCCAGGCACATTTTGACCGGTTTTGACCAGTCAGGAAAGATTTTCTTTCTCTGTTCAGCACTTTGCATTTCAGTTTGGATGAATTGATTAATAGATAATTCACAAACATCACGTAAACACCTCTCGCTAAATTAGTGTGAGGTATTAAATTATTTGTAATAATAATTAGAAATAAAAAATCACAATGAATAATACAATAACAATATTGTTACAGCATGCCAATATACATTAATTATAATCATATGTTGTTGTGTGTTATTGTTATTATCGTTTAATAGGAATATTATATGCATGATTTCAGTTACATTTGTAGAAGTTATATATATAGTATATATTAATAATACAATTAATATAAGAATAATGATGATCATATAATCCAATAGTAGTACTACCAGTAATACTAGTATTAAATACAAGTACAAATTAGTTTTATATTAATATACATATTGTAAGTTGTGCTGTCTGTCGATTAAAAAAATGAATTAATTACAGGATTTTGTCATTAATTAATCGAATTAATCACATTTTAATGTCACATCTGCTGAAGGTCTCCTGATAAAGAATTTGAATTCTAGGATATTAAAACATTGTAGTGCATGACTAATCAATTGAATACAGTATGAAGAGAAGATTTGAAGTCCAAGTTTTTATTGGTGAACTGTGCTTCATAAATGAAATCCCAAAGTAAAGGTCAAGAACATCCGCAAACCAGTTAGACCAGGTGCATTATTCAAAAATGTAATACAAATACAGCAATACAGTGAAATAAATACAATTCTGAAATTGGCCTGCAATCAGCAGCAACCCACTTTGTGATTGTATTGTATAGCGCCCGTTAGCCGCACTCACAACGGAGGAACTTGCCAGAACATGTTTCGCATTTCAATGGTACGTCAGGCTGGAGGTGGTAAGAGAACTCCTTTTAGCAAAAACTACAAATCACAGCGTCTCTGATCTTTTGGTAAATCAACTTGTCGTTTAGTGTCCCGACTGAAGACGCACTTGCCTCCTCCTCCTGAGTCTTGTCCTTGTCTGTTATTGTTGCCGGCGCAGGTGACGTAGCACGGCTGAGAAGACTACGGGTCCTTCAATGGGCCAAAATTCAAATGCGCAAGCATTGGCTCGCCACCGTTGATACTCAGAATTAACGCGTTAAATGACAGCACTAATTGTAATATAACTTACGTATATATATACAAACCTAAGTATTAAATATTTTCTATTAATATATCAGTGATAATAGTATTAAATAAAAAATTCATTCATTCATTCATTTTCTGCCACTTAATCCGGTTACGGGTCTCGGGTGTGCTGGAGCCGATCCCAGCTGTCAACGGGTGAAAGGCGGGGTACACCCTGGACAAGTCGCCAGCTCATCGCAGGGCCACATGAAAGACACACACTCACCCCTAAGGACAATTTAGAGTGACCAATTAACCTCAGCATGCTTTTGGAGGTGGGAGGAAGCCGGAGTACCCGGAGAGAACCAGGGACCTTCTTGCTATGAGGCAACGGTGCTAACCAACGCTCCACTGTTTCGCCCTAAATGAAAAATAACACATAATATTCAATAAATAATGATAACAATCTAAATCTATTACTCATATACCCAGTAGATATTTTGTCCTCGTCCGTCCGTCAGTAGCCCTCATCAGGTTCCTCCTATCCGCTGCCTCAGACCTTAGAGCAGAAGCCCATGTTCACCGAGGAGGAGCTCCAAGCGTACGAGCAGCAGCTGAGCGACGAGCAGGTCCTCATCCAGCAGAGGGCACTGGAGCTGCAGCAGCAGCGGGACGAGCTGGAGAAGAAGCAGGAGGAGCTGAACGCGCAGAAGTTGGGTCTTCAGCAGGTTGGTCGGAACGCTGGGTCGAGTTGACGACGGCAGCTCCAGCGGCTGACGTTCGTCCGTGTGCTGTGTCCACGCAGGCGGTGGAGGACATGGAGAAGTTAAAGACTCTGAGCTCCAAAGACATCAAACGTGAGTCGACAGAGTCAAGGACGAGAACATTCACAGGAGACAACAAACTACAACGTCACACGGCATCGACACAACGTCGTGACTCAGGCTGAGGAATCCACTGAGGACTCTGATGACTCAAAAGACTCAAAGACTTGGACTTGTATGACTCTAGTGACTAGTGATCCATTCTTATTATTCTTTCAGGTCCTGGAGCCGCTGTGACTGAAGGTGAAGTCGTCCCTGGTAACCGTCAACCGTTGCCGACGGTCCACCAGCAGCAGGACGTCCCAGTTGCTGGACTGTCCTAGCAGCAGAGTGTGTGTGTGTGTGTGTGTGTATGTGTGTTTTCCATCCAGGACATTTAAACTCTTCAACAGAAGCCTCTGTGTGTCCCGGTCTCCTCCCGGTGTGTCTTCACAGTGGTGGTCATACTGTCAGAGGAACACCACTTCATGTCACTTCATGAGGTTCTTCCTCCTCAGATGCCTCAGAAGTCCCTGCACTGTGTTCTTTGCCCTCCTTCTTGGTCCTTCACGTTTCTCAATCATTGTTTCATCGTCCAGGTTTTTCTTCATTTCAGCCCGCAGCTGCAAAGAGGTTTAATGATTGTTTGTCCGTTTTTGTCTTTTATTTTGAAGGTTCCATTTTCAACCGGGAATCGTTTTAATAAGATTTAATTCTACATTTCAGTCATCGATCGTTTTGTGCCGTGAGTTTTTCTGTTTAGTTTGTGTTGTCAGATGGTTTACAGAGATGTTCATGTTCAGATGTTTCCTTCATCGATCGTACAGGTGATTGAATGATTAATCACTGTGCTCAGATTATTTATTCTCCCTTTGGCTTCTCGCTATTGTATTCTATTATTTTTTTGACAGTAATTACAACAACAATTTTAAGAATGGCAGATGTAATGTTATTATTAATATAAATAATAATATTAAATAATACATATATGAGTATAAACAGTCCATCTTAAGGGACTACTTGATATATTTATTGTCATTGTTTAACTCTGTCGTGAAATAATTCCACCTGATGTTCAAATGGTTTGAATGAAAATAAAGTGACTGATGCAACTCAGTGTTTTTCATTATTTATGATGTGAAAGGTAAAATGATTCAAATCACAAGACATTTTCATCTCCTGTGTACGTGGACCAGCAAACGTCAACGCACCGACGACCGGGAACACGTAGACGATCAAACGGAGCACGTAGACGCTCCGATGAACACGTAGACGCTCAGGAAGCTCCGTAGGACGCCTCGAAGCGTTCTGTCAGGTAGCCGCCTCCGGTCACAGGAGGATACTTGTCGGAGCCGTCGCAGCAGGTGATCAGAGCTTGGTCATCAGGCTGTACGAAGAAGGCCAGAGACTGACGTGTGCTGGAGTCACCAGCAGGGGGCAGCAGCACCCGATGGAGCTGAAACCGACGAAACGAAGCCTTTAGAAGGTTGTGTCTCTCGTAACCATGGTAACATGTGACTGGAGGATGAAGCGGTGTCCTGGGACGCACCACAGACACAAACTGGTCACTGGTCCAGCGCTGCATCAGGTCTGCGATGTTGACCAGAACCGCTCCGGGGACGCTGGGTACACAGAGGAACTCACCTGAGCGACTCTTCACCTGAACGAGGTCAGAGGTCACAGAGATCAGAGGGTCAGAGTAATACAAAACAGTTATGCCATTCATTGTTAATGACTGAAGTCGAGTTAAACCACTCAAGAGCACATCTACCAAAAAAAGCAAGAAAAGAACTAACTCCCTAACCCCCTAACCCCTGACCCTCAACCCTACCCTACCCTACCCTAACCCAACTCTAACCCCTGACCCTAACTCTGAACCCCAACCTGACCCTACGAGTGTGGGTGATCAGCGTATGTTCCCCAGCGGACCTGCAGACCCTCAGAGCTCTGGAAGAGCAGCGTGATGCTTCCATAGTCGGAATGTTCTCCACATCTCAGCTGTCCGTTCTGCACCTTCTCGCTCCTCACCGGGGGGTAGTACAGGCTCCTCAGCGTCGTGCCGTTGTCATGAGCTGCAGGAGACGCGGCGTTAGAAGAACCGTGAGGAGAGCGCCCCCCCAGTGGAGATCTGAACTCACTTCCGATGAAGCGGTGAGCCGCCAGGAACACGTCGGGGTCCAGACTCAGACCCAGAGCCATCACCCTCAGCAAACGCAGACTCAGCTCTTTGCAGCGTAGGAAGAAAGACGTCTGGATCTCCTGGAATCCTGCCACAGCAGCAGACGACGGCCATTTCTGGAGAACGGAGCAGAACGACCACGTCATGGCGCCGTTGACTCGTTTGTTCAACACTTGACTGCGCCACCATCTGGCTGGTTCCTGTTCAGCCCCGTTACTGTGGTGTTTTGTCATGCTGAGTCATCGGATCACTCAAGACAAATAAAGTTCCATTACGACGTCAGGATGAAGCGAAGCCACGTTGAACGCCTCCTTCAGGTCTCCAGGTCGAAGTGGATTCAACCTGAAATCCACAAGAGTCACCGTTTATTCACATCACATCGTTATTCTAGTTGAACCAACACGAAAACACCGACAGTATCGCTGCTGATACATTCATTCGCATCCTCTGGAGTACCCTAAGTACATGACTATTTACAGTGAAGAAGGCGAGAAGGAGAAAACATCCATCGGTTCCTGAAAGTTGTACTTCATTACAGTAATGACTCTCCTCCTTCTAGATCCCTCATCACACCAGGTAGAGGAACCGACTGACACGTCTCAGCTTTCAGGAACCCTTTTCTGATGGCGCAAATAGTCACGTAATTACGGTACTCCACAGTATGTGAATGTAGCGCTGGGGATACGTTTGTGTTAAACAAATGTAATAAAAGGATGTCCAATTACATACAATACTCTAACATTCAATCTGATGTTTTATTACACTACAAAAGAAAACAATGAAGACCCGAGATGACCTCTGACCTCTCGGTCTCCAGGGAGACCCAGCCATGGTTCGGACACATGAGGATGGTCTTACGGCTGAAGGGTCGTTTCTCCTCATCTGGCAGCAGGAAGAACCTTCTGGACACGTCCAGAACCAGGTCCACCTGAGACACACACACACACACACACACCACAACCCCTACTCCTGCGTGATCCCGGTGTTCTTCAGAAACACGAAGCCCACGTGTTCAAACGCTGCCCTCAACTCTCCCGCCAACTGGACCAGCTGCTCATCGCCGGAAACCAGCGGTTCCGCGTGCGAGAGGCTACACAGCC